>VFFE01008203.1:224394-264776 GCA_008921705.1 Burhinus oedicnemus
ATCTTAAAGGTCTCTTCTAACCAAAATGATTCTATGATTCTCTCTTCTCAAGTCCTCCAGCCTGGCCAGGGAGTAGGTAGACAGACATCACCTCTAACGTGGCCCAGAAGGTCGCCACGCAGCCTGACCAGCTCGCTCTTCTCTGCTTGGAGGTACAGTTCAAGTCAGAGCCCGCTTCTGAAACGTGGCGTCTCATCTTTGTGCGGGGCACGTGCCGTCCCCTCACGTCTAAGCACAACCAGCTGACGGACCCCAGCCAGGCAGCAAGTCATGGAACAAGGCTGTCAGGCCGGAAAGCATTCATGGTGTCAAAGGGTCTTTGTCCTCCAGACGGCCCCAAGCCAATGGCTGTACCAGACAGTCACTCTCCAGGCCCTGTGCCAAGCTGTCTTTTCCCCAGTTACTGCGGGACCCGGCTAGGCCGCGTCAGAAGCTAAAGCATGGGGGCTGAGGGGTTGCTCGGTTGCAATTGCAGAGGACGGGGCCATGTTTTACCAGCTCTGCCGCGTGAGGGAAGGTGGAGGAGGAGGATGAGCATCGGCTGAGGTGGGACAGAGGGTTTCTTGGTAGCAGCCCCGCGGGCTGCAGGTGATGAGCCACCCTGCTGTTCGTTAATGAGTCTGGAAATCTGGGTGCGGCCTTGTTTGGAATCAAAAAGCGGACAGGAACGAATGGAGGGGTACAAAAGGGCTCGTCCATGCCTGGTAAAATGGGGCGCAGGAGGCTCCAAACAGCGTAGGTCAAAGGAACGGCAAAAGCCAGAGGGACAGGTGGTGGCAAAGCAGAGCATTGTGTTCCCAGGACTTCAGCGAAGAACATGTAGCATTGTTGCACGTTGTGCAGCGCAGAGATAGTTTTTGTGTTGGCCAGATTTGGCACTAACTAGAGAGAATTTGCTGTATAATGGAGGATAGCTTAGAATGATGAGATTGGAAGGACTGTAGGCCTTGAAATTTTGCCTATAATTACAAGATCTTAATATTAATTGGGTGTATAGAGAAGTGTAACTTTTTTACTGATCAATTTTTTTTCTCTTCTCTCTCTCAGTCCTAAAACTGAGTTCCTGCCCCTGACACAGTTGATTTTATAATAGTATCACTAGGGGGAAGACATACTTGTTGATTTAAAAATGAAACTGTTGTACAAAACAGGAGGCTAAGAGGGTGGAAAAAGAATCTGTGCTAGTCTAAACATTGAGATCTAGTATTACACAGATCCTGGTTTTCAGTGGAAGGGAATAAAATCCCTCATCTGTTCCCACGTCTTGACTGTCGAACAGGACACGGCCCTGGCTGTGTGCAGGAACCACAGAGGAGTGGAAAGGGCAGAGGGATACTCTGGCTCCCTCTGATCTGCTTTAAAAGCCAGCTGGAGCTCCTTCAGCCGTACCGATGCATTCCCGGGGGTAGTAGTCCTCGGGCCAAGGGCCAGGGAGCAGCAGGAATTGGCCCCTCAGCTCCTCAGTCACGCACAGGATGAGGCCTCTGGAGAGGCACCCACTGGGAAGGACCAGGAGATTTCTTGTAGCAGTGGTGAGAGCGAGAATATCGCAGAACCACTGTCCCGCGCCGTTCCGCTAGGTACTTGTTATTTGTCACTTCCAGCTCTAGGTTTGTTACTTCGCTGTAGAAAGGTAAAGGGTAAGAGAAAGGAAGTGGCTTTTGTTAGTTTTTCCTTAAAGGAAAATTATCTCAGGCTTCTCTTTTTCTAAAGAAGCAGCAGCGTAGCTTTTTTCTGTACCAAATCTTACATCTGGCTTTGCCCTGAAATGATACGTTATCTTCGTAGGGAGTCCATGATGCTCCTTCCAAGAAACCTGAAGAAAAGTGGAAAAGGACTTAACCTTTTAAAAAGCAGGAATTGGTTTGAAAATTAAGTTAAAGCTGTCCACTGCATTTTACTGCAGATAAATGTAAAATGCACTCTAGGGGAAAGAAGAAATGAGCAGGACACAGGGGCGGGCTGAGAAAATGCTGTCTGGCAGACCTATAATACAGAAGTAAATAGGGAGCGGCAGCAGCTAACAGAGAGAACAAGGGCTTAAAATGAGACACACAACAGCAAAAAAAGCAAGTATTGGAATATATGCTTGTATTTTGTGCCTGAAGGCCGAGGGAAATAGTAACACCTCTCAAATGTGGCATTTGGAGGATAGTACAGCATTGAGGATGACTGTCTTTTAAGAGCTGTATCTTTTACGAAGACCATGGAAAGACGATAGCTAGCATAATGAAAGGGATAAAATCTGGGAAATGCGACAGAAGTATTCGGGATCAGACCCGTACGACACCCAGCTCCAGCCTGGATTTGTAGGTGCTGGTTCCAGCAGGGAACGTCCAGGGCGCGGGGCGCGAGGTAAGGACCGAGGGCGGCTGTGCCGGGGTAGCTGCGGAGCGGGAGGCAGGCTGAGCGCGGGATGGGGAGCTGCCCCTCCGCACAACGAGCACGGGGGCAGTTCCGCAGGAACCAGCACCGCTGCACGGTTTCCACCAGCAAAGTTTGCTCGTTTAAAGAGAGCTTCGCTTTCTCAGTGGTTGTACTGTGGAACATCAAAAGTCAGGCAGAAAGCCGAAGAATAGCACTGACACCAAAAAAAACAGGGAAAAAAAAAAAAACAAAAAACATACAAAAATCCCAAACCCTCAGCTCTCAGCAGAACTTCTCGGGAGCAATTCACAACCTGCAGTCTGTTTTCCGCAAGGACGGTCCGCGGGAGAGGAAAGTGCTCTCTGCATCTTTAAATGTGGTGCTGTCAGCCCTGTCACCTCCGTGTGACGACTGAAAGGCTGCAGTGCCACAGCATCCTTTCAGAGGGCTGCCGTGGATGGAGAAGGATTCCGCTGTTAACTGGGAGCCTCCACAGTGCCTCTCAGGCAGCGGGAAAAAGGGCTTTAACAAGCTGCCTGTAGCTCCCGGGGTTGGCAGGAGAAAGAGGATGATGATGTAGTGTGTGTTGTTCGGGGGAAAAAAGACAGTCGAGCTAACGGTGTCCCATATAAACAGAAGGAAACTGTTCCTTAAACACGGGAAAGATGCTGCGATGGGAAGATCTCCCTAGGTAGCTTCTTCAGACCCGAAGGAGAGCTGGAGAACAGTGGCCAGCAGAGGCTTGCGGAGCCCCGGGCAGCTGCAGCCCGAGCGCGTGCGAGTGCTGCTTTAATGGGGGCAACTCCAGGCTTTAGCACAGCGTGTCCCCGCTCCTCTCCGCACAACCCTGTCACCAGAGACTGCTTTCTTCCCTGCCGTAGGGATTGCGCCTTCCTAGGCTATATTCCGCATCGTCACCGACGCACTTTAATCAACGCAGTTGGCATCACTTAATTGCACGCGGGCAGGATCCGGTTTAACCAGCAGCTGGGATGTGCAGAGCGGGGAACCACGCACCAGGCTTTGTGTGCGGTTTTAAACGTTTTTCGCTAGTAACATGTCATTACGTTGCCTGATTGTTTTTCTAGCTCTTCACCTTCGGTTGGAGAGAAGACATCCGCCCCGGGGAGCCGCTTCACACCAGGAAGTTCTGCTTGGACGCCGTCTCGCACAGCAGCCCCGTCACACTGTACGACTGCCACGGGATGAAGGGGAACCAGCACTGGAGCTACAGGAAGGTTGGAGTCGCTTCAGTTTAGTGCAGGCTTGTGTTTTCCCATCACGGAAGTTCTGTTTTAAAAACCACCCTGTCTTATTCCAATTTAATTTTGTGGTAGTCTCCCCAGAGTATGTTCCTTTCGAGCGTTCAGCTGTTTAGGTCAGATTGAAATGCGAGCGGATGCGATCCAGCTCAGGGGGTGTCTCTGTTGGATCTGTGCCCTGAAAGGTGTTTTACCATTCTGGCACTTCAAGATGCTTGTGTCATTTTAAGAGAGGCACTGTTGGGAACGTTTTCATCCAATGTGACAGCAGCAAGAAATGCTGCTCGTGAGTTAAATATTATTATTTTACTGCATTTTAAAGATTATAAGTGGCAGAAAAACCTCCCTAAAAAAAAAAAACCCACAACCCAAAATTAGAAGCACTGTTGTGAGCCCAAGGAAGGCAGGAGTTTATAAGTGAAAGATAAGCAGCTTAGACACTACTTTGATCTGCTGCTTTTCATCCCGTTTTTATAAATTGCTGGAAACAGGAGGTCAAGCTGGAAACCGTCACAGCCGCACTTAGGGCAAAAAGCCCTGGCAGCAGTACCGAATTGTCGTTGTTGGGTTTTTCAAATGGTTAACCAGCGAGTTGCCTCAATTAAGGGTTTCACTAATAAACTCTGCGTTCCGTGCAGGCTGAGGACACACACGTCTGAGGCGCCGAGGGTTCCTCTCACGCATCCGGCGCTTTTCTGTGCCCGCTCTGCCCTGCCCACCCCCTCGCCGAAGCTGAGGCCAAAGGGCCAGGAACGGGACTTTGCCAGACAAACCCAGCAGCGCTGCCCAGTTTGAAATGATATAGAGTAGAAAACTGATTCAGAACCGTTAAAAACAGTTTTGCCCTGACCATTTTTCTGAGTGCCTACTTATTAGCTTGTGCCTTTTTACCCTATTTATGTTGCAATTGGAGATCCACCACAAGATTTTCCAGAATCACAGAATCCCCGGGGTTGGCAGGGACCTCTGGAGATCATCCAGTCCAACCCCCCTGCCAGAGCAGGGTCACCCACAGCAGGTTGCACAGGACGGCGTCCAGGCGGGTTTGGAATGTCTCCAGAGCCGGAGACTCCACCACCTCTCTGGGCAGCCTCTTCCAGTGCTCCGCTACCCTCGAAGGAAAGAAGTTCCTCCTCATGGTCAGATGGAACTTCCTATGGTCAAGTCTGTGCCCGTTCCCTCTTGGCACTGAAAAAAGACTGGTGCCATCCTCCCGGCACCCTCCCTCTAAGTATTTATAAGCATGAAGCAAGAAGTGTAATCCCTTTGGAACCGAGGTATTGCCTGTAATAAAGGTGGAAGGCATGGGCCAGATACTTGGAGGACATAAATTATCATGGCTGTATTGCTGCATATCTGGCTTTATAATGCCATAATAATACCTTCTTGCTTCAAAACCCTTCCAATTTATCTTTTTGCCTACCCAAGCAGCAAGAAAGAAGCTTTCATACCTTCAGCACTTCATTGCTGCCTAACGTAGCCAGTTCATAATACAAAATGCAGGTCTGGAGCTGCATTCTATAAGGCTCATCACCTTTGATGTGGACAGAATACAGCAAATAACTAAAAAAGATGACATTTGAAAAAATACACAGTATGATTTCTATTAAATCCTCCGCACAGCTTCATTTTTCATTTCCAGAAGGCTGACAGGGCTCGTATAAAAATTCTCAACGCGAGGCAGGCGTTTCCATCTCAGCAAGAAACACCACAAAATTTTGTTGTGATGGAAGTACTGACACAACCTTAACTGTAATACCAACCTGACAGCAAGCCAATTAGTTTGCATAAACCTTCAAATTAAGAAACTGCATTGGAAAAATAGAATTACGTATACATGGTTTTCTTTAGGCTTAGTTTTAGTTGGGCTACACAGTAAGTACGTTTTTGTTGTTTCGTATAGTCTATTTCCTCAGATACAGGGCAGATTTACGTTAGAGATTTTTGGTGGTACAGCTATACCTCCCAAATCCTAATGATATAATCCTTATCCAGTTTTGAAAACATCTTGGCAATAGGATTTCTAGTGTTTCCCCCCCAAAAAACCCAACCTGTACAAGACAAGGATGTTATACCAGTTTAACTGCATCTCTACTAGAGCCCCTTTACATAGAGGATGGTCCGCTACTAAAATTGCACCCTAAATAAATAAGTAGTAGTCTGGTTAAGCAAGAAGTGCCTCCTTTTAGAAACCAGAGAGCAGGTCAGCAGCTCTGGCCTGTTCTCTGCACCGCCTACAGCTTCCTGATGGTCACATACCCCTCCTGCCAAGAATTCTTCCCATGTTTTAGGAAAAATGACCTTGTTTGTCAGTATCGTATAAGATGCTTAATATGAAGCGTTTCTTACCGTGCTGTCATACTATTCCTGTAAAGCTAGAGGATAAGAGGTTTTTATTCTTTTAAGGATGAGTCTCTTCTCATGGTCATTTGCACCCTTGAGCCACTGGTGAGGAGAAGTTAGGGCTGTGACGAGATCACAAACTGCTGCAAATACAGTTTGAAGCCAGGCACTGCTTTAAGATTCCACGTTCTTATAACATAGAAACCCTAATGACTTGTATTTGGATACTGGCAAATAAAAACAGCTTAAATATTTTAGTGGCAAGTAGAATACATTCATATTTTACTTTAGGTAAAGCGCTCTTCTGAAAAAAATTCCAGCTTATCCCCAATACCTGCACTTTGCTTCTCATTGCAGTGCGGTCTCAGAGTGTGCAAACTGAGTTCTTTTCAGATGAACGAAACCAAAACTACCACTAATAAACGTGTCAAAAAACTATTCTTATTCCCATACTGCTAATCACGTATACGGCTGCATGTTAAACTACATCTGAGCAACTATTTGAAAGTCTAGTAAGCCTGTGATATTAAGTAATCAGGTTTTTTAGGACCAATCCAAAATATTGGTCTATAATAAAACAGCCAAGTATACCTTCAAGAAATCCCTGTAAGCAGCAATGGAGTAGAATGAGTCCAAGTAATACTGTAAACACTACTGTGGGTTGGAAATAGAAGAAAGTGAGTTTAAGAGCAGGGCAAAAAAATATTGACACAATAATGGGACTTCCATCAATGATGGGAGCAATGTGAGAAATTAGATAAATGTAAATAACCTGAAATTATTAGAGATTTGGGAGAATAGTGGCTTCCCAAGCCATTTCCTTGACTCTATTTGAGATTCCTAAGCGTGCCAGAGCCAAAGGTCAACAGTGCCTACAAATTTCCATTCCTCGCAGTGAAGGAATATGCCTCTGGTTTTCAGTGTAGCATCACTCAGGTTGACAGGTAGTACATTGGTGCTGATAAAGTGTGATCCCATGTATGTGCCCTCGTCCCATTAGTGCTATTTGTAGAGCACAGGTATCCAAGAGAGGGTTCTTTTCATAGGTTTTTAAAAAGAAACAATTGTGCAAAATCAATTTCATTATACAATAATTCTACCCTGAGCCTAGTGATTCTGATAGACGCTAGACTGACAACGTCAAAAACCGTGCCCAGAAGAGCGTGGTTTGCTCATACTCTCCCGACAGCTCCAGGGACAAGCTGTAGGAGTAAGTTCACTCTTCACACAGTAGGTACATAGATTATTTCCTCAGACAACCGAAGACGTGTCATTGTGATAGTGGCTTTTATCATATGGACATCTGTCCTGCTGAAACTGCGCTGGGGCTACCAACTAATTTCAGATAAACTACTGCAGCCACCAGCTGATAATGACTTCCAGTTGCTGTTGACCTTGGCCATAGTTATAGCAGTGACCTAGAAGAAATGAAAGCTCTGTGTCTCATTACCAACCGCCTGAACTGTCGAGGCCCATTATCTTATGGAGAAGTTTCTCCTTCTGCAAATAATCTTCAGACTTGCCTTCGTGCAGATGAAAAAAGAAAAATCGCTTTGCTGTTTTCAGATGTTAGAAAAATCTCCACAAGAGCTCTTGTGGCTTTTTAATAGTGGTGTAAAGAGGAATTCATATATTTCTCTTGGAAAGTTCTTCTCGGGGATGCACGCAACTGTTACCCCTTAAAGTCCTGAGCCTGTTTCCATTGAAATCCGTAAGAGCAGCAGGCTTTGACCTTAGGTCAGCGTAAGCTTGAGATGATAAATTAATAGGCCTTTATAGATGGCTAAGTCAGCCAGAAGTTTTTCCAGAGTGGTAACTGTGTCCCTGTTCTTAAAAGACACTCTTCTCTCCTAATAACCAGACTTTCTAAAAGAAAGCAGCAACAATGCTTCACTCAAAAATTGCATCCCCCAGATATTTCTGTGAGAAGAAAGACCGCCAGAAAGGCTGGAGTGTTTTCTGTAGCACGCTTTTTGTACTGAAGCAGTTTCCTTTCTTCTTGACCCAGCTATCCTATTAAAGCTTCTAGTGTTCCAACTTCAGCTTCCTAATAGCTTGGCTGACCCCCATGCCCAGCGATGACGGAAGGAAAGCCAGATGCCACCTTCCCCCAGGCCCCGCAGCGGGCGCGGTGGCCATGGCACCATCCCTGTGTCCTGGTTTGGGGCAGTGCCGCTCCATCAGTCTCTCGGAGAAGGACAGGAGGAGCTGGCAAGGTGCAAACAGGGGCCTGCACCCCCCGTAGGGCGCGTGGGAGTCCTTGCAGGCCACCTCCTGGTAAGGACAGGACAGACCCTCTACGCGGTACAGTTAGCCCTTCTGGCAAGCCGCCGTATCCTCCCTGCTCACCTCGTGGAGCGAATCGGAGCGGGACGGAGAGTCCTCTCCCCCTTTGGGTCAGTGCCGTTGGCTCTGACGGCATCCCTCGGGATTCCAGCCTTGCGGGTGTCTGGGTTCAGCTGCAGCTCTGGGGGCGGGAGGACGTTGAGGTGCCACCATCACCCTCGGCCAGAGCACAAGAGGCTTTTGACTTTGCCGTCTTGCATGTGTTAATACAAAAAAAGGCATTGTACTTGCCCAGTGTTTCACATCCCCCAAAATCAATCAATTTCATCTTAACTAAATTTAAAAAAAGCCTTTCTTTTTAACAAGTGTTTTTAAATAGCCACTATTTCTTGTTGTCTTACTGTGTTATATTTGGGTTTGTCTTCCTATTTCTGTTCTGAATGCAGGGTATTTTTAGTTAAAGAGAAGTTTCCGTATGATTGTTGCTCAGCTCCCAGAGCACTTTTCCGAGTCTTAAATCAATGGCAATTTGACAAGCGGCTTCTTTTTCCTTCCCTGCTCTCCCAAACTGGGCAAGCAGGCACATCCCGGCGCCGTATTAAAATACTGGCAGGGCACGTTTGGCGCAGAGGGGAAAAGCCTGGATGGGGTTTACCAAGAGTAAGCTGAAATTTATTTCGACAGCTGCAGTAAATGTGTGTCCCCTGGAAACTTTCAAACCGTCTACCCTCTCCCGCATCTGCCTCTCAAACACTTCCCCACCGGAACTCAGCTCCTTGAAGCTGCCCAGCCCGCAGGTACCGGTTGCCCATCGGGGTAGTTTCTGCTTTCCCAAAGGTTCACAATCAGGTTATTTACCCGTTTGCTCTAGTTTTGTGAAGTAATTAATGAAACTAATCGTCATAAATCGTCTTTTTAAAGCAGCCTAATCCGTGCTTATCCTCTCAAAACCTCCACAGGGAGCTAAAAGAGTGTTAGGATTCCCTGCTTGGTAGGAGAGAGTGTGTTTCAGCGGCTGGTCTCGTCGAGGCCGTAGGCAAAGTCATGGGGTGAGAACTGAGAGCGTCAGTCCTGGCTCTGTCTGTCCGTCACACCTCTGCAGTTAATAACTCATTTTTAACATCTTCCTCAAGTTGAAGAGTATCCATTTTCCAGACAGACTGTTACAGATCCTCCTGCCCAGAAGCACGGTACAAACTGTCAAAAACGAATCCAAAAAAAAAAAAACCCAAACCAAAACCAAAAAAAACCCCACCACTTTTCAGGTTCAGACATTTAAATGGGGTCCAGGCAATCACATGATACGCAAAGTTTATTAAAAGACATTCTGATTTTTCGTTATATTATGTGGTTGTTAGTTAGGATGTCTCCTCATTCTTTCCTGAATCCCCACTTTCATGAAGGATAATAACCCAAGGGAAAAAACCACTCCATTCTCTACAGCTTCCTGATAATAGCTGTGGTTATTGCACAAGGTTAGCACGCAGAGACCACAAAATCATTTCAGACAGGGCTGTGTTAATCTGTGCTCTGTAAAATGAGAACACTTCCAATGACTTGACATTTGCTATTTATTTCTATTTTTTTCTCATTCCTGTAGGACAAAACTTTGTTCCATCCGGTAAGCAGCAGCTGCATAGATTGCAACCCGGCCGAGAAGAAGATTTTCATGAACAGATGTGATCCTTTATCTGAAACTCAACAGTGGATTTTTGAACATATTAATACGACTGTTTTAGAAAAATTTAACAGCAAGGCCAGTTCCTAGAAAGAAAAAAAAAAAAATGAACACACCCAATTACATACAGACTACATTTTCGCCAGCGTCTGGGTCGAAGCAATCAGGAATTCAATTTCCTAGATCCAGGAAATCTGTTCTGAGGCTTAAGAAAATGCAAGAGCCAGCGGGCTGTCCTTGTGGATGTACAGTATCTGAAGAACTTGGCCAAGAGCCTCACCGGATGCTGCTGAGAACTTCAGGCTGAAAATTCCCTTGCTGGTCAAGGGAAAAACTTTGTTTAAAAACTGTTTAAAAAAGTACTCCAAGTTAATAAAGTAAAACAAAACTCCAGAGTTTCTCAGGTCAAATCCTGCTGCAGTGAGTAGCTCAGAACAGACGCTGTAATTTGGGATGGGTTTGTGGTGTGCATGACGGCAACAGGAACCTGAAGAAATCCCAGGTTTTAGAGCTAAACATGCTGGTAGAAGAATAATGATGTCTCAGCACTCCCTAGACAAGATATATGCTCTGTTGACATTCTTTTAATAAAAGGTTGGGTTAAGCAGGTTTAACCCTCGGAACTGCTGCAATTAATTTTAAATACCTCCCTTTTACATTCCATTCGTTACCAAAATAGGAATGGTAGAAATCTTAGGGTCTAGAATTGCACTGTAGTGAAGCATGAAATAAACTGTAAGGTTTTGCCCTCACATTTCCCCTTTCAGGAAACAATCAAAGTTCTATACATGATATATTTAGCAACTGTGATTTAAATCCCATTGTCACACAAGGTGAGATTTTTTTTTCAGTGACAAATATAACAGCAGCAGCTGCAGCATAATGGAAGGCTTGTGGACTAGCTATCTTTTCTAGAGGTAGAATCCTTACCAAAGTATAAATTAAATTGAAAATAGGCTGGGGAGGGGGGAGGGAAATCAGGAGAGTAGGAAATAATTGCATACTGCATGCCAAACTAGGTTAGTCAAATTAACATGGGTGTACTGCTGTCACGTACAAGCGTGTTGACTCCCTGCAGTGCAGCTTAAAAGGTCTGGCAGAGATCTCACGGTGCTCTCGGCGGGTGGGAGTGGAGGAAAAAGGGACGTGAAACCATCTGGGTGGTGTCGGAGTGTAGAAACCCATGATGGGAATCACGCGAACTTTGCAGAGTTCACCAGTGAAGGGCATGGTGGATCTCGTAGGGAGGAAGCGAGAAGCGCAGACGAGTTCAAATCTCGGTGCTGTAGGCACAGGCACAATTGGGGGTAAGATGGGCTTTTGTCACGCTGACGAGCGTTATGGCCCGTGGTGTCCCTCAGACCCACCGGGCTGTTGGCACAAGAGGCCTCTGAAACTCGTCTGGGGGAACAGTGGTTCTTCTCAGCGGAAATCAGTTAATACTGACGTGTGGAACGTGATTGATAGGTTTGGGATTTTTCAAGGTAAGAGCAAGTATAAATTTATATCAAGTAAGTACGTGGCGTGCTTTTACTTGCAAGATGAATTTACAGGTGAAAGCACCGTAAATGCAGATGGATCACGCCCTCTAAGAGGTGGCTGCAACCGCGCGCTCGGGTTCCAAAAATATCCTGTGTAATTAAGTTGCTTGTTCTGATTGCTGGAGAGGCGGCTGACTAACCGCAATACTGACGTGCAGTCTCCCCTGTTCCGAGGGAGGAGGGCGACTGTGCTGTGTTTGTGCACAAAGAGCATTGGTTGCATCCAGAGGAAGGTTCTAGTACCAACAGCTGTGTGCTGCTTTAGGGCAGCACCTTGTAGTTGTAGATTAAGACCCAAAAATGCAGGTCATAGGAACCTTTTAGGAGGGGAATGAGATCCTGTAGCATTCAGGAAGCATGCGCTGGGGAAGCTGTGAAACGCCTCCGTACGTTGAGCAGTTGCTGCACGTTAGAGATCTTTCAAATAACCTGAAAGAAATGGGTCTATAGAGTTAGACTTCTCATTTTATTATTTTAAAATAAGTGAGCTTGTTTAGGTGCTGTTTCAATTGAATGCGGAGACATGGCGCACTCAGGAACGGAAGCAGCAGGGCCGCTGTGTGAGGCTACGGAGATTTGTTTGTGCCCAGAACCCGACTGGGTCGGCGTTCCCCAGGGACAGTGCTCCCAGCACCGGCTGTTTGCAGCCTGAACGCGAGGAAAGAGGATTTGGAAGGAGAAGAAAACGTCTGCCTAAAATGTAAATGCAGCCCTCGAGCTGCTGGGTGGGACTGGCCCCAAACTGTCAAAGCCCTGGAAGCAACACCGTGTGCCCAAAATAGAGGAGAATTGCTAAACCCGCCAAGCGATGTACGTCGTGCACGGATTGGTAGGGTTGTGTCATTCGGCGGCTGACTGCGTCTCACGGGGCTGCATTTGAGACGTCTGGTGGGAGCAAGGCTGCCGCTGGAGCCACGGGCTTCCATGGCGTTCACATCCCTCCTTGAGGGATCCGGCACAGCATCTGGCACTGCCAAAGGAAACCTTCCCCGTGCTCCTTGCTGGACACTGATTGTAGCAGTCCTTGGTAGGAGACAATCCACGTAACTAATATTCAGGTGTTCCGGGGAAAAAGTATGTTATACGTAATGTTTTCAGGTTTTATAGGCAAAATATAAGAAAAATATATTGGAGTTTGTTGTGGGTCAATAGTGGGCAACTGTTGATCAATCTGGAAATATAAAGGTTAAATGAAGGTCCATATCTCGAGGAAAGTTCAGTAAGAACTTGCCCCAGTGCAGCATAAAGACATACACACGTGCATATATCCCTGTGTGTATATATACACGTATGTCCATCTGACTGGTGGAAAGAGGTAGATGGAGGATGGAGGTTTGTTTTCACTTCATGGGCTCATCTTTCAAATATTTTGTAGAACCAGAACTGTAGAGAAAAAAAATTATAGGACACATTAGACTACTAGTGAATACAGTTATCTCACTGTTTTCAGCTTAAGCAAATTTCTCTTTTTTTTAAAAACGGAGACAAAAAGCCCTAGCATGCAGCTTCGCCCCAGCCATCTGCAGTCCTCCTCCTGCGGGCAGAAGGTGGCCCTAGGGACCGCGAGCTCCAGAGCCGTGCTCCTGTAACGCTCGGGATGACGGATTCGCAAAATGGTTATGACTTGCTAAGCACAGGACTCCTTCAACAGAAAGTTTTATTAATAATAAATGATCGTTCCTACCTCTAAATTAAATTCTGTCTTGGGTGTTCTCCAAAGCTTTCCGCTGGTAACAGTATTTCATGACTAATTTAACATTCAGAATTTCTTTAAGTCTTCCTACAACCGTATCTTTTCCACCCTACAAACACCTGAACAACTTGATAGGATGGACAGATATATCTTCCCTTCCTGTTGCCCCGGGAGCTTTAGCTTTAATATGCATTTCTCCAAAAGGCCATTTTTTTTTAAAATACCAGAGAGTTCTGAATATAATTTGAGTCTAGTGCACAGGTAGCATTAACTGACGTGGGCTTATCGTTTCGGTGGAGCTGTACTGATCTGCCCCAGCTCATGACTTGCTTCAGTTTTTTCAATTAATTATTTTATGGTTGAGAGGGCTTTAATCAACATGCCTGAAAAGATCATCTTTGGATCCTAAGAGTTCGTCAGCACCTACCCTAAACTTTTTCCATTTAAGGTTATTGGGCTCTTTTTTTGTGGGCAGCAAACTACTACCACAGGAGAGAGCCACTGGAAAAGCTGGAATAAACACCGAGTGCAACCAAAACTCTAAAATCAGGCGTGTTTCCCCGCGTGTATTCCAGACTCTAAACTCAAGAGAAGCCCTGGGGGAGAGGGCTTAAAGGAGGGAGGAGGAGCTGGGGAACGTTTCACGTGTGGCTGCAGAGGCACGAGAAGACTTCACTTTTTGTTGGGCGCAGTCTAATCCCAGAGAGATGAGATGGCTTTAGGACAAATGTTTCTGCAACAGCATGGGTGTTTTAGTGATGTAACGCGGACTTCCTGGGAGTTACCTGTTTGCAGATAAATGGTCTGCAGCTGCTGAACTAGGTCTTCTTTACGGTAAGGACAGCCTGAGCGTGAGAGGAAGCTGGCAAGCACTTCACAGCCTTCCATGCCCGGCAGTTTACCGGGCACCGGCATCTCCCTGACCGCAGGGAGATCGGATGCCACGGAAAGTCATAGCAGAAAGGTATATAAATAGCTTAACCCAATGGATTTGATGGGTTGCAGCTCTGTGAGAGCCGATGTCACCTTTGTTTAAGAAAAAAAAAAAAAGAAAGTCATCGTAATCAGAATTCATTTGCGTTTTTCCTGGTAACTTCTGCAAGGGGCTGAGTGAGCGGGACCCCGAGAGCCTGGGGATGGGGCGCTTCGTCTTCTGTTTAACGAGCATCAGCCGCTAATGCTGCAAGCCCAGCGTTTGTCCAGAGAACGCGAGGTGTACATTTAAAAAAATACATGATAACGGACTTATTTTTGGTTTTTAATCCATCAAGGTTGTTAGGGAAACCGTTTCAAAACCCTTGAAAACAAAAGTGCTGATCAGAAGTAGCTTTTTTATAGCTGGTGTCAGGCGTATAAAGGTCAGGAATTCATTCGTTTAACCCCTCCTTCCAAATCTGGTCCATGTATCCTCTTAGGAAGAGCACAAGGGTCCAGGAGTGCTTTTACACAAGGTTTTGCGGATCTTGCCCTATCTGAAAGAAAGTTTTGAAAGACCTTTTAAAAATTATCAGGAATAAGCCAAAAGGTAACAAAAAACCCAAAACAAAACGCCAAGGAAAAATACCTGGTATTGTATTATATATGCGCATTTTTATATTATATATAAAAATACCTGGTATTGCATTGTATATGTCTAGTGTACCAAGAGATTTTGCTGAACTTCTTGTTCTAAAATAGTACCTATTGAGTGGAAAATTTTAGACAAATCAGTAATATAGTTTAGTAAATCTTTAGTGTACAGTGCTTTCTATTTAAGATTTTTACGCTTAAAAAAAATCAAATTTTAATGAATCTGTATAGTTAGTTGCTGACAGGAGTTTTTTTAACCACATGTAATACATAAATCTGTCCTGAGGTCTTCTGTAATCTCATATTTCCTTTTTATAATTCTGAATGCACCGGACTGAAGAAAATCTAAACAGAGGGAAAAAGACAGCCCCTAAAAACCTGTGTAAAAGCAAACAAACAACGAGAAGGTTTGGCTAGAGACGATCGGAAAAATACATCACATTTCCTGGCAGCTTCAGCAGCGTCCAGAAAATACATCGGCTCCGTGCGGTGGCTTTCTAGCCTGTCGGCGTGTCGTCGGCACGAGTGGCGCTGCCCGCAGCAGCGTGGTGCGCCATCAGTCGGGACAGCGGGTGGACAGCACTGTGCCAGAGGAAAAAAATCACTTTCCAGGCACAGCTCCTGAAAAAATTGCATTCAAACGTTGCGGTCTGGTATGCCTTAAGTGTCTTCGCTATTTACAAGGTTCCCATTATCTTAGCGTTTTTGTCTTTTTTACCAGACCTGGCAGTGCGGTAGGTGCTGCAACGGCCCGTAGGAAAAGAATGCAGACAACGGGGCAACAAAGAGGACGTGGGTTAAAACAGTAAGTTTGTGGTTACCTAAAGGTGCCACGTCCACAGCCCTGACGAGCCGGTTAATTATACACAAAGAGAAGTTTTTCTCTTTTTTGTGGCCGCTGTGGAAGACGCCCAGCCCCGGGGAGTATGTGAATGAGAAGGAGCCGTGCAAAGCGCCAGCAGGAAAGCTCCTGCGCAGCAGAAGGTGCAGAAAAAGTCGGGATGACCTGTTTTTGAGAAGCAGCGGAATCGGGCGTTGAGACAGCTATCGCCCACGGTGTAAGGGATGTGAGAGGAGCTGCAGTGCGGAAGGCTGGGAAGCGGTACTATCTAAAAGACGTTAAAGGAAAGGAAGGGAAAACTCGGTCCTCATTAACCTTAGCCCTCGTTAACCTTTGGCAGTATCCCTAACGCTTTGTCAAAGTATTAGTTGGTTTAATCAAGTTAATCCTTCACCTCTCCCAGTTAAACGACTCGAGCTGGAGGGAATCGGAGCCCAAGCGCATTTCTGTTGATGAGCTTGGAGCATCTAATTGGCACAAAACACCACTAGGCACGGTTCAGTCAAAAACCCCAATTGGCACCGCATCTAACCCGGTATCCTCAGCCGGGAAGATCCGTAGGGCCCTGGCATCCCTCTGTGAGAAAGGGTTTCGCATGCCTAAAGGAGTGATTGATGGTAATGATCCTCGATTAAGAAGATCAGGAGTCATGAGCTTGCGCAGAGGTGAAAGGCCAAACGGTGAGATTAGGAGATGGCAGTTTAATTGAGAAAGGAAGGAGGAAATCGGTGGTAAAAGGGAAGAGGCAGGAACAGGGTTTATTTCTGGACGTGAGGGAAGCATGACCTACAAAGGTCAGACACTGATAATTTTAGATACCTCTTCGTGCCAGGTCTTGCGTGTTTATTTCCATCACAGATATTCAGGAATTGAGAGGCAATCAGTTCCACCCCCTCCTGCAAAGGACTTAAATTTGGAATAAAGAGAACTGCGTAATCTGAACTGTATTTATCGTGAAATACGTGAGCACAATGAGAGCAAAGCTTTGCTGGACACCACGCCAGTGCTGAGTTTTCCACCAAGGGCAGGTGTGTGCGTTCCTGAGGGTGCTTTGTGGACAGCATGCAGAAGCAGAACGTGATGGTCACTGGTTTACCTCAGGTTCATATTTTGTTGCATCTCAGGCTTTTTTGAAGAGGAAAGCGTTTAGCTAAATTCCCCAGGAGATGTCAACCCCGATCAGTACCAAGTAGCTCTGCCTTCTCCCCGGGTGGATCAAGACAACGCGTGGTTCCCTCCAGACATCACGTACACCTCCTAAAAAGAGAAGAGTGTGGCTCTGCCTTGGTGACTCCTTGCAGCATTCACCTCTCTTTACCCACTTCAGTTATTTTCTTTATTCTTTTTCCTATTTGGTGGTTCTTTCCTTCTGCTGGCTCCCCATCCGCAGGGTTCTGCCAGAACGCCCATCCTCTTTCTTCCCTCTTTTCCAGCTCATGCCAGAGGTGTGGCTGCTGCCGCAGGGCCCTTCCTCGAGAGAAGGGCGACGAAAGCTGCTTGATCTTGACCTGGCAGAGCCGGGAGCCCTCCTGCCTGGGGTCCTGCTTGCTGGGCTTGTGCTAGCCGAGGGGTGGGGAGGAGAAAGGCCCCTGAGGAGAAGGCAGAGGTTCTGTCTTTACGGTCAGTCACAGATTTTGTCCGTGGCAGAGACACAGCTCATAGCATGGACTAACATCTTTGAGGGAGAAAAATCGCGTCGCTGGTCTGCTTTCCCGCCCGTCTCCAAAACGCGGGGCTGCCCGAGCGGGCAGTAGGTCAGGATGGAAGCATCTTACTCACTGGCCATCCCTCTCACGAACGTTTAGAAGCAGCTGAACTTACCCTCGGCAAGCAGGTTTTAACTTGTCTTTACCCTTACTGAGCCAATGTAGACAGAAGAAACCGAGTTGGAATTATATTAAAATGTGGTTCGTATAAGCCACCAAGGGGTTTTAACAGCTTTAACCGAAGGTGTTATCTCAAATGTGGAAGGGATGCGTAATCTGTGATGAATGCATGTCCCAGGTTAGTGTCTAGTCAAGCTGCAGAGAGTCGGAGAGGCTTTTCTTCCAAAACCCCAAAAGAGAGAGATTGTCCAACTTGCAGCAGCTTTTGCTTTGAGCCGTGCAGGGCTCCAGTTTATTCTCCAATATGTCAGCAAAGGTAATATCTACAAAAAGATGTCCCCGTGATTCTCATTATCAAAGCTGCGTTTGCAGAGGTGGCAGTAAAACATCCCCTTTTCTTTCCTGGTAGCAGAGAACCCTCTTGTTTCGTTCCTGTTTGGTTTTATACACCCGCAGAGTCATTTGTTTGTAACCAGAGCACGTGGGTGGAAGCTGTACCCGGTCCCTTCACTGAGCGGGTTCCGAGGAAATTGGTGCTGGCATGAGGGCTGCACAATGCGCCGTTGAAAGGGCTCTCAGCCAAGGAAGAAGGATTTCATACAGAAGAAAAATAAGCCCCCCTAAAGTTTGTCTTCCTTTATACCCGTCACGTCAATCATGAGCTACTGCTCTCATCTAAACGTATCCTGGTAATCTGCCCCTGGAAGGACAATGATGCTTCCCCAGGGCTCTGCTGCCAGTTTTCCATACACGTCTGCACCGTGGCTATGTCAACCTGATCCTTGGGCTTGGGGGTCTTTCTCCACGGCTGCCGTCCCTGCAAGGGGCACGTTCCTTCTGACTTTGGCCTGACCCGTAGTTTTCCACCTCAAACTCTGTTGACCAAAGTAGCTGGGTGTTGCCCAGCTCCGCCGATGGCGTGGGCCATGGCTCGTCGCCGCCTTCCCAGCAGCCCGGCCCGCAGGAACGCCCGCGCGGTTCACCCGGTGTTAGGTGGCAAAACAGAAATCGGTGGTCCCTTCTGAGCCTCTGAGATGCTTCTCTTTACCAGCTAGCCTTTCTGATGGTCAGGGGGTTCTCCAGGCACCTCTCTGAATAACACCCTTTCCTGCAGGTATCCTGCAAAATATCCATTTCTCTCACTTTTCTGAGAGTCTGGAATTACAGCCTTCCCTCGCTGTTAAACAACATTCAGGACAAAATGTTCCCTGGCAATTCGACTATTCTAAACTATTTTTAAAGGGCCGAGAAGAGCTGGAGACGACTTTGTGTCATCCCTATCCGATGTGCTAGTGGGCAAGGCAGCCCGCGACGAGCTGGGCTGACAGGCGGCTCGTAGAGCTCAAGCAACGAGTCAAATGGAGTTGTCTAATTTTCTGGGAATCAAGGTCAAATTCTTTGGTTACTGTAATTTAGGAAATATAGCTCTCTGAAAAAATGGGGGAAATATTTTCAGGTGTGTGCATTTGAAGTATTATACAATAGACTACAATTAGTAATATATACATTATAAAAAGGAAAACATACACTTCTGTGCTGACTAGTCTGAGATAGTTGGCTTAGATGTTATTAAACAGCTGTAGAAGCTTTGACCAACTTACTGGTGCATTAAAGTAATGTTTTCGAGACATGCTTAAAGGATTTATATAGAGCACATGCCTGTAAATTACTGGACTGTAATTAAGAAGCTGGACTACGGAATAAAAATTGTACACCTGTCCTATTTTAGATTTGGATGTATTACGTGATGGAATACAAAGTAAAAGATTGCTGAAGTACAGTTAAAAAAAAAAAAAAAATTACCATAATCTGAATGAATAAATACCTCCCAGAAGCTACATCACCCATGTTTCCGTTTGTTGTACCTCCGCTGGTGCTGACACCAGCCGCGGTGTGGAGTGGGCGAAGGAGCGGCCGAGCCCAGGGCTGCCCGCCCGTCCCACAGCCCCCGGCCACACCGCCTCTGTGACACCAACAGAAAGAGCCACCAAAGTCGTCTTCTCCAGCAAAGGGCACTCTTAGCTCTGGCGATATCGGCACTCCTATCTCCGGTGGTCGCGTGAATAAGAGGCAAATACAGAGGGGAGGGCAGAACAGCCGCGCACACGCAGTACTCCCCAAGTGGCAAGTAAGGAAGCATAGGAAACGTCTAGTAAAAAGTCGTGTAAGTAGAGATTTATTTGTCCCCCTTCCACACCAAAAAAACCCAACCTCACCTACAAACTCCCAGCACCGCTGGTTCTTCTTCTGCCTACAACTGGTGAGACATAAAACCCATCATCTTCCCAAGCAGGCTGAGCCTGCTGCAAGTGGGTGCCCATGGCGGAGACGGTCAGGAGTCATATGGGGAACAGCAAGAGTCAATTGGTCATCTTCAAAGACGAGGGAAGGACGAGTTGCGTGTTACCTATTATTTTATTCATCTTTAAAGGAATGATTTTTCTTTTTTTATTTGCATCTCTTTACTTTAAGCCCTAGAACTGAATTTTATGCACGCCCATACACTTCAGTTCCTCAGGGCTGTACCTCCACCATAAAACTTTCTAATCGACATGAGTTGGTTAAATTCATCCCTGACATCCCCTGCATATGGCAGAGTTGCGGTAGGATTTAACAGGACACTATCTAATTTCCGTTTATTCAGGCAGCTTTCTGAGGGAACGGTTAAAGCGAACATTGCTTCTGAAGACCTTTGAACATCAAAAGTATCAAAAATAAGGAAACTATAAGCATGCACTGAAGATACATGCCTGTTCCTCACCTAGAGAGCTTAAAAGGGTGCTGTAGTCAAATGCCAGCTGAAGGCATCCCCAGCTGCAAAAATAAAGAAAAACTCTTATTTTCCACCAGAACTGTTTGGGACCGATTCCTTACAGGCAGTTCCCCTGAGCAAACCTCGGTAAATATCGGTCCAGAATGATGATAAACTGAAATGGCGATTACAACAGCAAAACAGAATACAGGTGAGGGGGATTTTATGAATAACAAAAACTCCTATCAAATCCCTAACGAGGCTGGAGTCGTTAATGTTACAGGCACCACCCTTGGCAAGGGAACAACTAGGAACAGATAAAAATTATTATTAAAAGAACAATAAGGTGCTTCAGATACATCAAAAACAATTAGGCACTAGTTTTAATGTAGCCTGAAGTTAAACCCAGTAAAACAACAGAGGCGGCTCCCGTTTTCATCATTGGAAGTTCACAGCCCGGGGGAAGCACCAGAGAGGCCTGTGGGAGCGGTGAGTCAATTATCCAATTACCTTTGATAACATCAGGTGCAAACCTGTAAGGAAAAAGCTTTAAAGAGCTTTTGCAGGTCAGGGCACATCAGGAGAGTAGCAAGACTTGGAGCAGGGTAAAAGAAAGGAGACCGACCGACCGACCGACCGACCAACCAACCAACCAACCACATCTCCTTCTGAAATGGGTGGCCCATGGCAGGGACAGGCGATGGAGAGGAGTTGCTGCTGCACGTTCATCGGCTCAGGATGCAGCATTTCCACGTGGGCAGAGGGACCGGGAGGCTGAGGGGGTTTCTGCTTTGACTCTTACTTCATGGCTGAGACGTTGCCTCACGTACTCCTGCTGGTCTGGAAGCAGCAGAGCATCCAAGCCTGGCTCCTGCCTTCCTCCTCCGCAATGCCCAGGGATGGGAAGGGCAGTTTGGGATCCTCAGGCAGGAGGGAGCCCGCTGCGATGGAGGAGGTCAGTGGCTACGAGATCCCAGCCTGTGGACACGGCTCCGCCTCGGCAGGAGGGTTGGGAAGCGCTTGCAGAGCGCCCAGATTTCCACCACAAAAAGGCCGTGACCGCACCAGCTCGGGCAGCAGCTCCGAGCGATAGCTGCCCGATGGCTCCGTGGTGGCACTTCCACCCCTGCGGTGAAGGGGACGTGCCTGAGCAGCCCCGCTCAGCAGCAGGGTCCTCCCTCGGGTCTGAGGGGGGTTCCAGTGACCTCTCCAGCTGGAGGCCTTGGGGAGCGGGTGCAGAAGAGGGCGTCTGGTGGGGTGCTTGGGTTTGGATGTGTTTGAATTACTCTACTTAAATGCTCTTTTTGGCTTCTGAGATGAGGGGAAAACAGGATTTTTTTAATTTTTTTTTTTTTTTTTCCTCTGCCGAAGTGATTCTTAGGTGACATTCATCACTGTCAGAATCACAGAGCGGTTTGGGTTGGAAGGGACCTTAAAGATCACCTAGTTCCAACCCGTTTGCGCCGGGCTCCCACTAGACCGGGTTGCTCAAAGCCTAGTTAAAAGTGTCTCCTGATTTAGAGCGCGTGAGCTTCGACTTTAAGGAGACGCCGGGGTAAACTTTCATTCCGGCAGGTAGAAGGAAAGCAGCTCCCAGCCGGCAGCGGGCAGGCAAGCGGGAAGAGCCGAGACAGCCCAGCCAGGGGACTCACCCTGGCGGTGGGACCTGCGATAACTCGCAGCCAAAGGGGTTGGCTCGGTAGCTGCTGCCTGAACTAGCCCAGAAGATGGGCACTTGGTCATCCTCGTCTCCTCAGTGCTCCCGGGAGCAGGAAGCCCGTCGTCAGTGGGCACCACCCAAAGTGCCTCCTTAGGCCACCCGCACCCTGAGGGTCACCCAGGAGGGTCCACGCTGGCACCACCACCACCAGCAGCGGGGGCTGCAGTCGGGGAGGGGGGGGGAACTGCTGCCACCTGAGCAATCCCCCATCTCCCGCACAGCAAAGGGTACGTAAAGCCTTTGCAGGTTCACTCTCGGTATCTTTGAGCTGTTTTGCTTCAGGGGCTCCTCTTCGTACCTCGCCATCGGTGGCCAGCTGTGGCTCCGCCACTTTGATGCCAAGAAACCTGCGTTTGCCACCCTCTGGGATGACTCTCCAAGCACTGGGACACACAACTGAAAGGTGACCACACCAACCCAAAAATCAGGTCAGTGACTAAAGTGGCAAGTGCCGGTACCGCAAGGGAGCTCATGACGTGGTTTGCAGCTCTTGCTTCGACCTGGGAGCAGGAACTGTGTCTTGAACCGCTTCTGAAAGAGCAGCTGGCGGGGAGGGAAGGGCGAGGGGACAAAATCGCAGGGAGCTCCGCTGAGAACGCAGATGCTTTTGCTACAAAGAGCTTATGCACGTGGTACCAAGGAGGGACGCCGGCCGCCTGGCACACAGGTCTTGAATAACCACGGACGCAGGACTATAAAAATTCACAGCAAGCTGCGTTTACTGGCTTCAGTTTATTTCTTCCGAAGAGCATGCTACAAAATGAAGCCCTGCGCCCCTGACCCTTCAGGAGCTCCGACCTGCTTTTCAAGGCTCCGGCTCTAGGAATGACAGCCTGCCGGAGCCGCTTGCTGGCCGCTCGGCAAGGGCGAGGGTGCCACATGTGCCCGGCCAAGGGAAGGCGAACTGGCCCGGCTTCCCGTCCCACCTGGCCGCAGCGTGCCCGGTGCCAGCTCCGTCGCTGCTCTGCTCGTCGCCGCTCCTACGACGAGGAGAAGACGCTGTCTCCGCAGTGTGGGCGATACCAGCAGCCTCTTGGGCTGGGAGGCAACACGGCACGGCCCAGGCGAGCCACGGGATGGGGGAAAAAGGCGGTTTTATATTTTGTGTGTGCGTAGAGAGCTCAGTACTTTATGGGTACAACCTCCTGCCTCTTTCCGACCTGGCTTTTGCCTTAAGAAATGCAAAGTGCTGGAAGAGGACGTGTTGGTTTGGGAGCCACCGTGTTCCATCTTCCCGTAAAGGAAAAGCAAAAACCAGAAGTTTCATCCCCTTTGTGCCAGCTGCTTCTGGTATCGGGGGTGTTGCTGAACTCCGGTTCCACACAAAAAAAAAAAACTCTTTCTTGCGTCAGTCTTTCGTCTGCCCCGTTGCTGAGCTGATCTCCAGCCTAAGCTTAGAGGGCTGCCGCTGTGGTGACTCTCGGGACGGGCTTGCCAATGCCCATGTGACGAAATTAAAGAATGTCTAGCCATGAACAAGGTCGGTAATATTTCAACTCCCCCAAGAGCTTCCATCAACATAAATCTAAAGTTTTTCCCTTCTAAAGCACATGTTTGAAGCAAGGTGAACTAAACACGTCCCTAATTTTTTTGCCTGCCACAATATCCTTGGCTCGGTGTCTGAGAACAGTGGTCGGCATATGCAAATATCGCAGCTCACTTTTTATAAAAATGTAAGTATTATGTCAGTAACAAAGAAAACAGTTTGCATTTCAGATGAAGAGACTACAATATATCACAAAATACTTGCTCTACCCAGAACAGCAGCAATTTACAGACAATTTAACAGCAGTTTCAGACTTTTTTTTTTTTTGTCAGTATGTGTGTATATATTTAAAGCTTACAGCTTTGTTTTTAACTAAGGTTTTCATTTGTGTGCTGAGTAATTTTCTTTAAGTAAAAGGATTAGTTTTTGGCTGGCTGATATCTGAATTTATATACTTCCAAAAGCAGTAGTGTTTATGGCATGTAAGGTGTGTTTAGCTTCTTGTGGAGTTTTTTAGATTTTTTTTTCTTTTTTTTTTTTAATAGATCATAGTCTTTATTCACTTTTCTGGAGAGGGTTACCGTAAGCTCGTAAGCGTTCTGCTTTTAAGCAAGGTAGAAAACCTAACTCCTTTGCCTTTGTTAGTCTAGTGGTCTTAGACCAGTCACCAAACAGGAACACTTTCACTGAGCCCTCCTCTTTCTCCCTGGCTCTTAAAAAATATTAAAAAAAAAAGATAAAAAGAGAAAAAAAAATAATAAAAAAAAAAAAATCATGATCCTATTCGTCACTGGAGGAAAACCCTCCCCGCGCTGTTTTCCCAAGGCGGATGGGGAAGGGCTGGGAAGAGCCGGGTCAGCGCCCAGCCCCTGCAGCCCCTTGGCCCCGCTGCGCCCCGCGGGCAGAGTGGAGAGGGGAGCCCGGTCCCAAACTCTGTCGCCGGGCTCTCGCTGAGCTTTGGTGAGGGTCACGGCACCGGCGGTGTGCAAGGACCGAGCGTGAGCTTACCGGCGTGGCGACGTGCCCCTCGGCGAAGCCAAAGCCAGCGGGGGCGGTTTGTGAGCCCGCTGCTGGCCGGGGAATCGCACTTGACAAGGAGGGTGCCCGCTGGGGCTCGGCGAGGTTTTCTAGGTGGTTTTAAATAATTAAGGGGGTTTTTTCTGCCTTTTGTAAATGAAGAACACGATGTGCTCTCAGGCCACGGTGAAGTCAATTAAGCATAGAGGAGCTCCCAAAATAGACCTTTTGAGTTACCAAATTCACAAAAAAAGTAATTTGCTCTATAAACCACATAGCTAGCTATCTGCAGCAAAGGATGCCATCTCAGATAACCCCAGCAGCGCATATATATATATATAAAAAATATCCTTGTGATACCTGAAGGCTTCACCTAATGGCTGTCTTACCTGTGGCAGCGATGCCCCAGAAATTCCCCAAACCTTCTGCTGGGAGCAGGGCCTGGGCTCCCAGTGCCATGGCAATACCAGTAAGTCCTCCCTGCCCGCCAAGGCAGCCGAGCCCAGGAAAGGTCACCGGAGCCCTCTGGAAAGCCTGGGAAGCTTCATCCTCAAAGGAAGAGGCACAACTCAGAAGCTGGAAAGACAAAACGGTTTGCCAGTGGCAAGCATCCAAAATTCACCAGTTTGATTCATAAAGTGTATTTTTAATATGTTTGCATTGACTTTAGGGCTACTTGAGCTCTCGGTGGGGTTTTGGGGGGAGCGGAGGGTGACGAGGCTCAGGATTTCGTGTTTTCCTTTAGTTGTCACGGCTAGAATTTGTTCATAAAGCTGCAAGGACTGAGCCCCCATGGAGAAAGGCCCAGAGTCGCAAGCACTGACGTCAAAAAGGAGAAAAATGCCCTTCCTTTGGCTTGTTTTCTGCTCTCTCCCGCCCCAGCGCTGGCAGAGCAGACGTAAACCCCGGCGCGATGGGTACGGACCAGGTCTGGGGTCGGCAGAGACACCTTAGTCCTGCCACTTATGCCAGGCTGAATTCTGGGGAACTGTTAGGTCCATTTACCGGGCCCGGGCAGGAGCATCCTCTGGTTGGTAAGCTTTTTAAAGAATTACGATTTTTGACGCGCCCTGTCACGCTTAAGGCTAGCCGTGATTGCAGGAGTTCACTCTTGCGTGCCTAAAGCATTTGTGTAACGCTTCCTTAAACCCGTATAACCTGTGACCGAACACCCGATGATAACTGTTTTGAGAAGAAAAGCATTTTTTCCCCCTCCCAAGGTGAATTAAGGCTGCCGGGGTTAACATGGGGAAGAGGCGGAAGGCAGAGCAGCCAAGGCAGCCTGGGAACACGAGCCTGACTCCGCTGCCTGCCTTCGCCTCTCCCGCTGCCAGGAACCTCGCTGGGCAGCTAAATGAAGGGGAAAAAAAAAACAAAAAAACCCAATCCAAACAAAAAAAACCAACCTACCCCCACCCCTCTGTATTTAAAGAAATCAAATGCCAGGGTGCTGGCCGGGAATGTGTATCCGGGATTTGCCCTCCTACCGCAGCCTCTGCTCCGGGTCCCTGCTGAGCACGTGGGGGAGTCTGAATGCAGGAAACTTTTTTCAGAACAAAACCACTTTAAAATCCCTACAGAACACGTTTGGTGTTAAAGTTGTATTACTAAGAAGTTAAGGCTTTAAAAACTAATTGTAAAAGCATAGTTGTTACAAGGAAGAAATGGAACATAGCTAAGAATGAAGCCTTCGAATCACCTTAACGTGCAGAAATACTCAACAATCTTTTCTTTATGCTTTATCTTTCTGTCGTTCAGCTTTTCACGTCTGTGGGTAATGCTGCTGTTCTTGTAGGCCGAACGTTTTCCAGGGTCTTTGAGAAGTCTGCAGCTAACAATTTATTATTTTTTTTTTTTCAGGGAACAGTTAAATGCAATCAGTGGGTTTGGCCGTTGTAATTATGGAAAAGCCAGTACCCTTACACAGCTTCGGGCAGCGTGAAGAACAGGCCCAGCACAAGCCGTGGTACCTTCGTTATCTAATGATGACTTAGGGGTGTGTGTAGCTTGACGATAACGGGGTCATCACAAAGTCACCATCCCATGGTCCCTGAGGAAAGGGGAGGGCGAGTCAGGCCGTCCCTGAAAACCTGTATGTGTACTAGAGAGCTTTTATTTTTCTTTTTTTTTTTTTTTTCCCCTTCTCTCCCTTCCAGGAGACTTGCAAAGCATTCTTATTCTCCAATTATTTGTGATTACGTTTCACGTAGCTCATTGTCAACAGAATCAGCCAGTTAACCAAAAAGCTGCCAACGAGGCAAAAACTTGGACCTCGCAGTGTGGTCCACGGAGGAAGCGGTACAACAATGCGCTTTTTTGGGATGCGAAGCGCCTCAGCGCGTGGTCTGACTCGCTCTGACGGGAAGCGCAGGACGAGAGCTGGCGTAGCTGTGCCGGGGAGGCCGGCGAAGGAGGGGAGCCAGCAGCGCTGCGGCACGGCACCGGCTGCCCTGGGGCAGGCGGAGGGATGGCTGGAGCCGGCGGAGTGCCCGGCTGAGCTCAGGCAGCGCAAGCGCTCCCGGGTCAAGCGTGCAGCCGAGGAAGCCAACCCACCCTGTTCGGCAGAGCCATGGGACTCCCTTCCCGTGGGAAAGGGAACAACGCCGCCACGTCGGGGCTCGGCAGACCCAACCCCGACGGGCAGGTCAAGCGTGCTGCAGGCAACAGCGAGCTGCCAGGCCGGCGTACTTGTCACGGAACGATGGCAAACGCCGCCACAAAGTGGAACAGACTGTGTCGGGAACGACTGTGGCCGCCGAGCCAGCCCGCAGAACCCAGGCAATTTAGGTTAACGTTTGAGACGTTGCTCGCTTGAAAAATGCGGGACGTGAGTCTCCCATTTGGGGTTGGACGGAAACTTGACGCGAGATCTCCACAAGTGACTGCCACGTACGCTTCTCACGAGATCTCTACGAGCTGCTGCCGCTTATCGGTGGAAATGTTGGTCGTGCAAAGAAAGGGAACGCGCCGCCTGGTAAAGGAATGCCCAGTGCAAATATTTTAGGCATACAAATGCTAAGTCCGGACAAACAAAGCGGAGGCAAATCGGAAAAACCTGCTGAGCGCAGCGGGAGCTGCCAGGGCTGGCACACCCTTGGGTGAGGAGGTTGAACGTTGAGGCTACGTGTTCACAGGCTCTTCGAGCACAGCAGGTTTCTCGGGAGAGACAAGGGTAACTGCGCCGTCAGGCACGCAGGCTCCGAGCACAGCGTTTGCGAGCCAGCGGCACAAAGAAACTGGTTTTTAAAAAAAAAAAAAAAATCTTTTAACTCTGAAGAGTAAATCTTTAAAGCAGCGCAAGGGAGTCATGCACGCAAATCTCATTATTCTGAAAGCTGCTTAGAAACTTTAGCCCTTAGAGTCAACATACCACAATGCATTCAGAAGTACAATTTCAGAGAGTTACAAATGCTTCTAACAATTAGCTAATTTTTTTAAAAAACGAAGAAGGAAAAAGTAGGATTTAAAAGGATTTAAAAGGAAAGCATTACGGAGGGGTTATATGTTAAGAAGGAGGTAATTGAAAGGGATTGAGAGGGGTACAGTAGGAAGTGGATGTGGTTAAGGCATTTGCAAGATTAGTTGAAGAAAAGTCTGGTAACACTGGAAGTAGGAAGCCAAATCCTGGGACAAATGAATATAGTTTCTTTGATGTATTTGGAGCTGCATGATTTATATATATTCAGCATCTGGCCTGTGGACCTTAAGAATGATTGGGTAAAAGTAATGATGAAAGCTTATTGAAATACAAGTAGAAAAAAAATAGTGTATCACCTTTGATACACAAAAGGTACTTATGTTTCCAGAGATGAGATACCAGCCGATGGTACCGAAGCGCTGCAGGTATTTCAGCCTGAGGGGTCTTAGGGAATGAAGCTACTTAACAGTGATGGAAGCTGCAACTTGCCATGCAACCCGGTGTATAGAAAACAAAAACTGTCACAGGATTTACTACTGCTCTAGGGATGGAGTGTGAGTGTGAAACTCATTTTCAAATGTGTCCTTAAGGAAGCGGGATGATAGGAATGTTAAAACTTGGAGGGGGGGGAGGACACAGGTGGAGGTGATGAGGAAAGCTCTGGCATGCAAATGATACTTGCTCTAATTAGCGCAGATACACCCTGTGACATTCCTGCGGGTTCTTTGTGTCTACAGAACACATATCGAAACTCCCAGGTGTGGAGATTGTGTCTCAACTTCTTCCAGGCTGAAGAGCCCACGAGTCCGGGCACGGTCCTGCCGGCAGACCCGGCTGGGCTGCGCAAACACGGGACGAGGACGTGCAGCCGGCGGCGCACGGAGCAAAGAGACGGCGGGACAGGGTCAATAACGAGCTGAACCAGATCAGCGCGACAGAACCCAAAGTTGGTGCTCCCTTGCCGTGCCGCAGAGCTCCTAGGAGCTTTTCGCGTGTTGCATACTGAAATTTCAAAACCAGAAGACAAGGGAGACTCTGTCCTGACGTGACGCAGGCTCGTTGCCGTGATGGCTCTGGTTTCATTTCCATTGCCTCAGTGCCGCGTTCAGAGCTGTCAGCGTTGGGGAAGAATGGACAAGCACGGCGAGTCTCAGGGTCGTATAAATAAACACTGTCAGCAGGATTCATAAAATAACGTATTGGATTTGAAACATGCCATCACAGGAGAATGAAGAAAACCAGATGCATCTGCTAAGGATTTCCAGACGGATCGATTTACATCATGCCGTTCTGTAGCTACGTGACCAATAACCAACGGAGGAGACCAAGTGTCGGGTCCTGCACCTGGGGAGGAAGAATGCCGGGCACCAATATAGGCTGGGGTGGACCTGCTGGAAAGCAGCTCTGAGGAGAAGGATCTGGGGGTCCTGGTAGACAGTAAATTATCCATGAGCCAGCAATGTGCCCTTGTCGCCAGGAAGGCCAACGGAATCCTGGGCTGCATAGGGAAGAGTGTGGCCAGTAGGTCGAGGGATGTCATTCTCCTCCTCTACTCGGCACTGGTGAGGCCACAACTGGAATACTGTGTCCGGTTCTGGGCTCCCCAGCTCAAGCGGGACAGGGAGCTACTGGAGAGAGTCCAGTGTAGGGCAACAAAGATGACTGGGGGATTGGAGCACCTCCCTTATGAGGAAAGGCTGAGAGAGCTGGGACTCTTTAGCCTGGGGAAGAGAAGGCTGAGGGGAGACCTTAGTCTTGCTTAGAAGTATCTAAAGGGTGGGTTGAAAGAGGATGGAGCCAGACTCTTTTCAGTGGTTCCCAGTGACAGGACAAGGGGCAACGGGCACAAGCTGGAACATCGGAAGTTCCATTCAAACGTAAGAAAAAACTCCTTTACAGTGAGGGTGACAGAGCACTGGAACAGGCTGCCCAGGGAGGTGGTGGAGTCCCCTTCTCTGGAGATTTTCAAGACCTGCCTGGATGCAGTCCTGAGTGATGTGCTCCAGGCATTCCTGCATCAGCAGGGGAGTTGGACTAGATGACCTCTAGAGGTCCCTTCCAACTCTGAAAATTCCATGATTCTGTGAGAGTGCTGCAGGTCTGGGATACCCAGCAACAGACACCAGACCTTTATTATGTCAAAAAAACCGAAAAAAGTACCATCTTTGCTACCTCGGTAGAAAGCTCATCAGGATGGTCATCCCCAGACCCCCTGAGCTTACACTTGGTGGAAAGCCGGGTGTGTTCCACCAGCTGTGTGCAATCCGGCCAGCTCGACTCCGGCCCCGTCTCGAGAGCCCTGGTGTCGGTACGTCCAACACGAGGACAGATGCGGGGAAGCAGATGCTGCCGCCCGGAGGTGCGGTACCCCAAGTCCTGAACTTGGGCAGCACACAGGTACTTGTTGAGGACTTTGCAAGTTCTGGAAGGGTGAGAGGCACTTGCTGAGCGCAGCCGCCTGCTCTCGGGCTTTTACAGCAGGTCTCGGTGGCAGGCTGGTGCTACCCGGAACTGCCGGAGGCTCGGTGGAGCACCGGGAGAAAGTTGTCCCACGGCTGCAAGTAGCAGGGAGAAGGCTGCGGCACCAGGGGCTTTACAAAGGTCTGGATTTCTCCTAGTCTGTGTAGCCAGCGTCGACGGTGATGCTATCGCTGTTCCTCGCCGTGCACCACGGGGCGGGATGAAACGCTTGCCTTCATAATGGAGATTCTTGAGGATACTTGAATGAAGGGGATCATTTAACTCTGCCCAGATAATTGACCGGGAAACTGGAAATCCTGGTATCAAGGCTGGAGCCTGATGAGGAACTTCTATTGTACAAAGCGATCATTTTTCTGAGGGAGAGGGAAGAATGACGGACTAACAAAAGGGCAGTAGCAGGAAAGGAGGGATTTGGTGAAAGCTTCGAATGATCAGAGGAGACCGTTCTCAGATGAAGCCGTTTCTGGGAGGCGTACAATGAACTATTTTATTTTTTTAACAACAACTCAAGCTGTGCAGCCAATCATAAAAACATAAAAGCTCTTTTTAAGGTAATTGCATACGTTCTACGTGTGCTGTATGCACTCGCTCTTTGAGAGTGCAAGTTACCGACCACTCCTGCCTGAGTTAATAGAGCATCTCTGGACTGCAATGCAATAACTACTTGTTTAATTAACTTCTGTAGGTACAACACTTTATGCCTAACAGAGTCTAAAAATCCAGATTCTTGACTGATGCGCTTTTTGAATAACAAGGGTGTGTTGTTCTGCTGTGGACGGGGCAGGAACACTCGAAGTTTAGAGCCTGTATAACCCACACAAATAACCCCATTTCCGAGCCCATCTCTCTCTGCCTCGTCAAGCTGATACGGAAACAGCAGTAAACTCCACGGGCTGTGGCTGTCACTAACGGTCCACAACCTGCTCAGCTGCTTCGGGCTGCCGAATTTGAGAGGCTGGTCAGAAAAACAAAGCGGTGAAAATCGAGTCGCGTTGCGGGCGATGGGGAATGAGGAGGGCAGAGAGCATTTTGACATCTCCGCGCTGCCGCCGCCGCCACCAAAGCGCGGTTTGCCCAGCGTTCGCACTGAACGGCGGCGCACGGGAAGGGGTGACATCCCTAAAGCAAAGGGACAGGCATGCTGTGATCCCTCCGTAACGGCACTCCGTCCCACGCCATCAAGCTTATTTCGGCATCTTGCTTACCGCACAGCACCGGGAAGCTCATCACTGCTAGAAACGCTCCTTCACATCTAGTTCATCCACCAGCTCCGAATCCAGCTGGGTGACCGGAGCTCCAGGCAGAGCCCGCCTGGTGCTTGTGGCACCCTGCGACACAGCCACGGGCGCCGGCCACGGCGAAAACGGGGAGAGTCCCTCTCCCGGGGTGAAGCCCAGGAGCACAGTGGGGGACCGTGGTGGAAGAGTAACGTGGATTGCGACGGCTTACGCTAACCTGGAATATTATCAATATCCCCTCGCCAGCCTGCGTGCGTTTTTTCCCTGTCAAAATGACGTTATTTTATGACCTCTCTGGGGGTTCCTCCTAAAGCATTAAGCGCAGGGCAGTGGGATTCGGCACTTCCCTGGCGCCGGCTGCGTGAGGCGACGCGTCCAGATGTGCTTGTGCTCCAGATGTGCCCATCCCGCATCTAGGGAAACCTGCTTTCCTGCTCCTAACCTGAGCTAAAACATCAGATGCCTTCTGAAACGGAGCATGTAGATGTGAGGTGCGTTCATGCAGGTCTCGGCTGACCCCGGCCGCACACGTGAAGGGCAGGTAAACCTTCATTCGGGCAAAACTCACGGTTGATACTGATTTGGCTGTTTCTCAAATGAAATTAAAAACCAAAGTTTTTCCAGTATGGATTTTTTAACATGTTGGTATCAAGCATTTACGAATAGCATTTCCTGCTTTAGTAATCAACTCACACAGGAAAGGAAAACAAGTATGTGAAAAATCTGCATCTTATTTACATTTGCAACGTTACATAATTCCGAAGGTATCAGCAGAAGCATTTACATGAGGATTTTGACAACAGTGCTGCACCAAATGCAGTGAAAACCCTTTTGATGTTTAAATAAAGGGGATTGTAAGGACATAATTTGAAAAGCTGAGGGTGGGTTAGAAAACATACCTCGCCCACTAGAAAAATGTCTGTGCTGTTCTTGGCCTATGTTTTAAGCGCATATTAATAGATCTCCAATAACAGGTATTTCTGGTTCTGCACGTAATACGTCGTCTTGTCTTCTAGTACCTTATCAGCAGGTATAAAAAAAAAAAAATCATCTGACTTTGTGCATACTAGACTGCTATTTTCTGGTCTTAATTTGGTTAAACATCTTGTATACGTGTTTGGCTTAGGGGAAAAAAAAAAAAAGTGATTCTTTTGAACAGCAGCATCAAATTTAGAGTTGAGAAGGCCATAGCCGATAGCTTTTGTCCTAAAAACAACAGGAGGTGAAATCTTGGCTCTGTTTAAATCAGTGGCAGCCTTCCACTAATTTCAAGCAAAGGCATTCACCCCGGCTAAATACTTGATATCCTAAGGGCTCTAGGAGTTGTTGCATAGACATTACATAGTTAGACTCTGACAAAAAAAATGCCCATTTGCCTCTAGAAAAGGGGAATTCCTCACCTAAGGTAAAAATCTTCGCTGCCAGGTTTCCATGGGAGAAGCTGGCAGAGGTAATCCGGCAGTGCGGGAATATTCCGGGATTCGTTAGGCGCGGCCTGGATACAGGCGGAGAGGCAGAGTGACCTGGAGGTGGGGAGGAGCAGCGCTGATCCACCCCGACGCCGAAGGCTCAGCAGGGCGACTTGGAGGGGAGCGGTTGGATATAAGCCTGAAAGACGGGCAAATTGTTACATTAATTTTTATTCATATTGTAAGGCGGCTTATTTAAATCTAAAATGCATGGAAAATACCTTTTAGCTTCCCGTATCCTGGAGGTTAGTAGGAAGTCAACCAGGCTTTTCAAGCGGTTAGCCAAGAGTCTGCAAAAGCCCTGCTGGGGATCACCGCGCTTTAACAGAATATGAAGTTTTCCTGTCGCTTCTACTTTGTCCCAAAGCACCATTTTGGGAGGAAAAAATAATTAATTAATTACACAGATGCTGTGTTCATGTTCACTTATATTCCGGTATGGCAAAGGAATGGAATCAGCTTCACTTTGGCCTAAGGTCTGCAGGAGCAGCTTTCTTTACTCAAAAGGTCAGGGAATGGGAATAAATCAGTGATTCTTCAGTTTAATTTGAAATAATGTTAAATGGAGTAATCTTCTGCTCTATAAGCATGCTTTTCAAGTTGCAACCACTGAAATAAATTGATTATTTTTTTTTTAAGGACAAAACTCTAAATTAATCTTTTCCCACTTACTCTGTAAACTCCAACTAACTTCTAAACCTAAAGGATGCCCCTGAGTTGATCAAACTACTCAGAACAAAGATTTAGTTAAGCCAGTATTAAAATAAAAGTACAATCTAGAGATCTGCTAACTGCCTGCACCTGGGAATATTAGAAAAATTTTGGTTTAATTGGAATACTCAGCCAACTAGTTTTTAAGTCATTGCAGTTATACATCAGGAAAAGGGGTTTGAAAGGCAGTGACTTGAGAGATCTGCAAACCCACAGTATTTGACGACGGATGAGATCCTGCCACTGTCACAGTTACTTGTCACCGGTGACTAAAAAGCAACGGCGTTCAGCTTGCCAAGATGATGACTTTATTACAGTTCTTCACCTCTATTTCAAAGTCTTTTTGACAGGTCTAGGAATTTTTTCTCTTAAGTTGGTTTGGGGTTTTTTCTTTTTTTGGTTTAACTTTCAGTTTGGGAAAAGGATGGAAAATATATATCAAGAAAAAAAAAAAGTCTTGAAAGAAGTATCTATATCAATACCTGAGCTAAAACTGTACATGTTGGAAATTGTTTAATTGGTATCAAGTAAGGATAGCTGTATGCAACTTCGGACCTGAGAAAAGGGAGGAAATTCCACAAAATGATGCATCTGCATGTTGTACTGAAGCCCTTGTGAAATCTATTTCCTTATGATTAGATTGGGTAAAAGACCCAAATGTGTGCAGTGTTATGATCCAACAGCTGCTATTGCCTGCAATTCCACAAGCAATTCCCACAAAACATGCCCTTTATAACAGAGTCGTTTCATTGGAATACTAATCAATACAACTTGGTGTCAGATGATACAGAATAGAAATAACCTACTGTTTTAAGAGTTTCTCCCCAAATAGCAGCTCGGTAAGCAAGGCGGCTGCTCAGCGCCTTGGCCTGGGTTCTCAACCACGTGCAATATCAAACGCGGAGTTTATGAAATCTGCGAAAAAATAAGCGAGCTCAGAGCCGTGTAGCGACGCTCCGATGGCGGATTGCTGCTACGGCTCTCGGCTTCCAGGTGTCTGTTTGTGGTGGAGGCTCTGTACCGCGAATGCCGAGTGCCTCGCGGGGGACGGCCTCGCCGCCGCCGTCTGCCGCCGCCGCCACCTTCCCCGTCCCCTGGCAGCCGGGGAGTCCCCTCGGAGAGCCACAGCCTGGCTCACCTCCCCGGTGTCCCCCGCTCTCCACGAGTCCCACGTCAACGTACAAACCTGTCTACTGGCCTGGACCTCCACAGTCGTTATCGATTGACCTTGGCCTTGCACGTCCAACGAGCAGCCTGCGCCCGGCGCGCGCTCGCCCTGTGACTCAGTCAAGGGACGACACACAGGCGACACCTGGTTTAGGGATGAGCTGCACGTCCATGCTTTTCTGTCCGCCAGCTTGAGAGTGTCTTTTTTTTTCACTTCTCCATGCAGCGTCAAAGGGCTTTGCCTCGTGCGCGTTTGACACGCTGACTTTATTTAACTTATCCAGCGCCTTCGTCTCTTCAGCGGTGAGGTCTCGTTCAACGCTGAACAACAGAACCGAACACGTCCTGAGGAAAAAGCTGTCAAACTTACGGAAGATTTACAGCCCGTACAGCAGGTACGATACGGAATCGACCATACCCAAGTTACCAGTTATTTGTTAGACTGTCAACAGTTTATCACTAGATAGTAAAAGTGCGCAGAAGTATGAAAATCTAATCAAGTTACAGTTGTAAAATGTTCCACTTTGTATCTCAAATGCACTGTGGATCTTTTTCAGACTGACAATTTCATCGAATTAACTCCACTAATTTACTATATTTTACACATTTTTTTTGAAAAAGTAAATCTGAAATGTGGGTGTTTACACCATTCGTTTTTTCAGCATAACAGAAGTTGCAGGAACCTATTTCAATTTTCTCTGCCCCAGATTCAGGAAATGAGGCAAGTTAATTACTGAGCGAAGTGCTCAGAAATAGGGCACCTGCAATACGGGACTACCTACACTTGCATCCGGCTCAAAATACAGGTGAGCGTTCCCAAAAGAAGCCATTTAAAAATACCTATGTTGCTTTTATTCTTAAAATGGCAAAACCCTGCTTAGAATGATTCCAGTTCTCTTTTAAATGAAACACCCACGTAACAGACCATCCCCTCCACTATTTTAACGAGATCTGAATCCGTCAAGGATTGTCAACACTCAGCACGGTGCGGGTATTCTGAGGGCTTGCAAATCCCGAGGAGGTTAAATTTCTTTAGACAAAAGCAGTATTAATAAAACAACATCGTTCCTGAACATTGATTGGCACTCAATACCAGAAAGCGCAGCTGAAAAATAATATATAGATTTTTTCCATACCAGTCTTCAGGACGTAGGGCGAATCCAGACCCAGTACAAAATAACGAGCTCGCTTACCGTCGTGTGGGAGAGGGGAAGAGGAGCGAGAGGCGATACTGCGGGAGGGAAGCCGGCTCAGTGGGCATGACCGGAGGATGGGGGCTAAATATAACGCCAGGAACTTCATAACATGTTCTTCACCAAAGTGACAGGGAAGGCAAAGGAGGCGAGCTGCACTCTGCCGAACGCATCCATTCGAATCCTGAAATACTGAAGGATCGTTTTTGGAAGGACACGCATTGCTAAACCTCTGGCTTAAAAGAAGAGGGATAATTGAGAATTACGGGAAGAACCGTACTGAAGACTAGAGATCCTGAACGCAACGCAATGGAGATGAAGCACATCTCAGTCTCATTTGCAAAGGCATGTATTCACGACTACCGAGAGCCACTTATTTGATTGAAGTACATTTAAAACACCACAGAAATTAAGAAGAATTTCAGAACCTGTACTTTAGTTCCTTTTTATCACATTTGAGGTTAAATATACATACATCGTAACTACTTAGTGTATAGCTTTATCTCCATCGTCATTTGTGCCAAACTCTGCCCTTCTGGATCGTTCCAAGCAGCGACCCCTTCATTAACCCGGAATCTCTGCAAATCCCTCCAAGCTGGGGACAGTGTCCGAAGGGAGCACGAGCTGCTTAGCGGAAGTTAAGGTAGATCTGGGCAGGCTTCTCCACCCGTGCCTTCAGCTTCCACCTTCTCCGATGCCAACCAGGGAAGGAGTGTCTTGGGTTCCACCTGTACATCCCAGGACTTCAAGGCCGTAGGGCTAATTCACTGCGGGAGTGTTCCACCAGCGCCGGCGGCCAGCTCGCCTCAGAGCCAAAGGAGCCACAGGGAAAACTGCATGGGCGTTGTTCAGAGGTGACCACGTAAATGACCTTAGACGTGCCGACAGTGGAGCAGGGAAGGGCAGCAGGGATGGGCAAAGGGATCGCGTGGAGCTGGGAGTTTCCACCGGAGCAGAGGTGTTGCCTGGGTTGAGGGTCTGCAGGTCAGGACAGCAGGTTGCTCTCTGCCACCACTTCCTTCTTTCATCGAGGCACGACCAAGTTTGCCGTTCCGTGAAGCCGAGAGTATATAATGAGTGAAATACTGCACTAAATGAAGCGTTGGTAGTTAAATCTGGAAACTTCTAAGGCAAGTGAAATTGCTTGAGGTCTACAATCCATTGCTAATTTCAAAGAACCTATTTACATGAAAAAACCCACTTGTGCTTTGTGCTCACCGCACTCAGGAGAAAGAGAAGTTGGTCTCTGGCTTGGCAGATCTTACCAAGGAGACCTATTTGTTGTCAGAAAAAAACCCGCAGATGAGCAAACTGGGGGTTTTTATGTGCAGCGAAGCCTCTACGGCAGCTTGTTGTGTCAAGGCACTTTGTGCTGCATGACTTTCATCTCGATAGGTACAAAAGTCTGTCGGAATTTCCTTTCAAGCATTGCGTTAATGAACGAGCAGAGTGCTTTATCGTGGCCAAGTATTCAGGACAAGAGTTAAGCGGCATAGCCAGATCCGGACAACGGCGTGAGGTCTTGCCGTTTGCCCCAGACACCATCCCCCAAATCCCCCGCAGCAAGGCAGCCGCGGGGCTTAGGGGATCGGTAATCGGATCCTTCACCTCCAGGTCACCCTGGGTCTCCGGTTCAAGAGCGCAAGGCTCTTAATGACTTAAACACCATCGGGTACTGATTTGGAGGCACATGGAGAAGTGAACATACGATTTCCGTGCAGCAAGCAGTAGACACGTCCACGTACAGATACAAACATTATGACAGTTGCCAGTCTGTCAGAAACGCTTGAATGACAGAATATCAGTCTGACAGAGGTTGATTAGCTCCCTAATAACAGCCAGGACTGTGTCTTGTTTTAGTGCTGGCTGGGTAGTGAAAGCATCGTGGTTTATACAGTATTTTGCAACTGAGAGGGGTAAAAAAAATCATGTGTAACCCTCCCTCACTCCCTCTCCAGGTCGTAAAAGACTTTTTAAAGTGGTTTCGAATGTTACTGGAGGCAATCCAAAGCCAACTTGAGTTTGAATTTTCTGCCTTAGCCAGTATGAATTCAGCAAGAGCGAAAATACATTCTGCAGGTCTTTTTAGGCACTTTACTAGGGAGGAAAAACTGCAAGTGCAGAATTTGAAACTTCAGCATGTCGGTAATAAGGATAAAACTGAAGAAAACTACTTCCAAGGTCAGTATTGACCTGATACTTCTGGCGTCAGACTGTACGGCCTGTGCGTGAGGAAAAAAGGTGGATGATGCTCCCTGCCGCGGAGGGATGAGGGCAGGCGGGTGTCGCAGTGAAACAGAAGCGTGATGCCCTCTCCGATCTCCTGCCACGGCAGTTCCGGGAGAGAGGGGCTGGCTGGCGTCAACCCCCTGTCCTTCGGCCCGCTCTGCCTCCCACGGGGCATCAGCCGCCTCCCTGTTGGGGGAACGGCAGGGGTTCAAGATGCCCGGCACACCAGCCACTGTCCTCGGACAGCCGATGGGGGGAATTCGCTGACGGACAGATTTCTGGTATCTAAAACCAAAACACAGCAAAACTCTTGGTCGCCTTCCGGCATGCAGCTCCCCGTGACGGTGACGGGCGCGTGGGTCACCCATGGGCTCCGCAGAACTCAAGCTTCTGTTTACAAAACCAAGTGTCGGCGGGCAGCCTCGCGCAGGCGAACTCATGTGGTATCGACTGCCACGCAGAGGGCTCCGTCCCCGTCACGCAGGGCTGTGACAAGCAGCAGCAGAGCAATATCATCGAATCACAGAACGGTTTGGGTTGGAAGGGACCTTAAAGACCATCTAGTTCCAACCCCCTGCCATGGGCAGGGACACCTCCCACCAGACCAGGTTGCTCCAAGCCCCGTCCAACCTGGCCTTGAACACCTCCAGGGATGGGGCAGCCACAGCTTCTCTGGGCAACCCGGGCCAGGGTCTCACCACCCTCACAGTCAACAATTTCTCCCTAATATCTCATCTAAATCTCCTCTTTTTCAGTTTAAAACCATTCCCCCTCGTTCTATCGCTGTGCTCCGTGCGGTATCACACCACGCGGCTGCGGCCACTTTTACAGCACCTCCCTGCAGCGCGGAGAGTAACTTATTTTTGCTTTTCACTCTTCTTGAGTGTGCTGGGAGCACCAGCACAGGACGGCAAAAAGCGATCCCAAAAACGGAGAGCGAAACAAGAGGAGGAAACAGCGCCTTTTGCTGCAGTAAGGTCTCTGGAAAGCAGTGGAAGAAGAGTTGAGGGGGACGTTTCCGTATCTCGCTGACCACCTGCGCGGCGGCGCCGTTCGCGGCCCCCACCTGCCTGTTCCCAGCAGCTCGGCGAGCCGAGGGATGTGTTCGGAGCCGGGCACCTCCGCTCTGCGCCTCTCCCAGCGGAGACAAACCCCAGCACCGTCCCCCTGGGTGCCGTGCAGGGGCTGTCACCTACCCAAAACCAGCCAACCCTTCGGGCTGGGATGTTTGTCTGGTCCCTGCAGGTGGCGGGGGGCAGCTTGGGGAACCCCTCCGGGGAGCCGTGGAAGTCCCAGTGCCGGGCACACGCTCGTAAGGATTAGAGCTGTCGGCCACGCTTTAAACATCGCGTTTGTCTACGTCTCGTACCAGGATCTTACAGAATGGGGGGGAAAAAAATCACATGGCGCTAGAGGACTTGTGCCAGTTATTTGAATAAACAAAGGCTTCCGTGTCTAGGTGTGTCCAGCGACAAAGGTCGCTTAGGTGTGGGGTTTTTTTCCTCCAAAAGGATCCTGTTCAGGGTTGCCATATCCCGGTTCGTTTCTAGAGTGCTGATCGCTGGACGTTAACGTTCAGGATCCTGGGAGCTGACGTCCCCCCGGTGCACACAAGAAGCAGAGGTGACAAAACCCCCCCAGGAGCGAGCGGGGGGCGCGGAAGGCCCGGGAAAGGCCCAAACCTGGCACCGGGGCTCTGCGGGCCCGTGCCCGGTGCCGGGTTTGGGCCGGTGCGCGCCCATGGGAGCTTCCCTCGGGAGGAGGAAACCGGACGCCCAACTTCCAGTGCGGAAAATTATTAGCGAAAACACACACGAGCCGAGGGGCCGATAACATCGTAATCTCCTCCTCCATCTGCTAAACTCAAGAAAAACGTGTTGACTTTACAGGCTACGCTGAGCACGTACCAGCGCCGCTGGGCTGCGCGCCGTAATTAGCGTGTCACCCTGCCACCATCCATCACTGAAGTTGAGCGTTTCCACCTTAATTTTCGGAGTCGCCCACCCGGCTGGGGGAAGCCAACCCCCTCCCCACCACCGCCCCCAGCTCTCCCGTTCCTCCCCGTTTCCCGGCCGGGGGGCGGGGGCCGTTAGTC
>VFFE01008203.1:264796-332625 GCA_008921705.1 Burhinus oedicnemus
CGGGGGGACAGCCCGACCCTCGGGGGGTGGTGGGAGGGTGGGCAGAGGGCTCCTTCCATCTTCAGCAGATGTCGTGGGGCTACGCCGGGTAACCGGACTTGAGGAGGTCTGCCGGAAGCGAGATTGGTCGAGATTGTTCTAGTTTGGGTAAAGTCATAAAATTTCACAGCGGTTATCTTGAAAAGTGATGTTCTGTGAGGTGTTCACCGATGATCTCGGCCCTCTCTAGTGGGCCGCTTTGAGTAATTGCGGGCGGCGAGCGTGCTGACAGCGCTCTGGCGTTGGAGAACTGGCCGTGGCTCTGGGCTCCTCCAGCCATGCTCCGGCTGCTGAAGCTGCCACAGTCTGCCCGATCGGGGCCGTTTCTGCTGAGATAATGGGCCGTAACGGCTCTTTCGGAGATGGGCGGTTTATTAAGCGGTGAAGTTTCTGTAATCTGTTCTTTTCTACACGCAACGTGGGCTTTTCTCTGTACAGAAAAATCTTTAGGAGTTTTATTTGCATGCTTCCCAAGAAATTCGCAGGCAGCGAACATTTTGTGTCAAAACCAGTCAAATTACTTTTCCTGCTTAGGAAAGGGTAGCAGACCCGCAGAGCGGCACAGTTATGGCTGTGTAGGGCAGCGACCGTCTCCAGCTGTCGCCCCGGGACAATCACCTGAAGGACCGCAGCCCCACGGCGTGCCTGCGCTGCCGGCTTACCCAGGCGCTGCAAGGAGTCACGCTGCCCTTCCTCGCGGGCCTGAAGCCTTCCGCTTGGATAGCTTCGAGCTGGACCCTGGCATCCCGCTCCGTTCGCACGTGAGGTCTCATTCGGCGGTGGTTCCTAGCTGGTGCGCGTGGCAGTAAAGGGGTCGGAAGAGTTTTTACACTCCAGCCCCCGATAAAGCAGCGTTCTGTCCTGATTGCCCCCGCCGTGACTGGAGGAGGAAATATCCATGACAGCCACCTCAGGAAATAATTCACTCTTTGTTGGGAACAAATATAATTATATTAAGTAAACACTGTCAAAGATGAAATCTAAACAGAATATCTGGTTCATTAGCCAGATCAGCTGTTTACTTATCGTGGTGATGTAGATGGGAGCGGGTAGCACATGCTTGGCCGTCGTTTTCTGGGAAACGGTGTTGTTTGTTAGTGCAAAATTCACGCTTTGGTTTGGACTGCTTTCCCCCTCCGAAGCTGCTCGGGTGCCAAGCAGCGGGAGAGCCGTGGGGAGCGGGCTGGCTGCCGGCAGCGCTGCGGCGTGTTTCTGGGGCTGCCTCCGAAGGGGCTGCATCCCGCTGGGCGAGACGGCACTGGCCCGGAGCTGGGCTGGCTCCCTGGGAACAGGCTGTGCCTCCGAACAGCCTCGGCACCTTGGAAGTAGGAGTTTAATCATAACTGTGTCCCTGAAACGCACTTTGTTCAGTCGTACCAATGTGTGTGTTTGCTCTGCTGTTAGCTGCCGGAAAGTTTGTTAAGCTAAAGATAACAGAATAATTTTTCTTCTTCCCGTACAGCGCCCTCCTCCCTTTGCTGGCGCTGAAAGCTGTAGCCAACAGATGTAAAATTCCTCCTCAGACAGTACCAGCTTAAAATAGAACTTAACTTTTTATAGCTAACCTCAGGCAGTACCCTTTCCCTCTCTGCACGGTAACCCTGGGCACTGCGTAGCGGCACCAAGGCATTAACGAAGCAAAGATGAAAAGTTCTGCTGTGTTGTTCTTTGTGTGTTTATAACCTTGAATCTTTTCCTGCTTACAGCAGCAGACAAGAATAGGTGACACTGGAGATCTTATAGTAGTGTTGTAACTATGTACCTTAAAAAAAAAAAAAAAGTATAGTCTCCCTTCAAATACTGTGTTATGCCTTTTCTACTGATTTTAAAAGATTCCAGAGATCTTCTGGAGAGGCAGGATGATTAATGTACAGAGAGTTTTCAAAGAAAAAGTGAAAGTGGAGAAGTGGCTGTTCAGGAAGGAAATGAGAGAACACAGAGGTACTAGCGGTAACGCAGACGGTTGGAGACGAGACCGACCTTCTGATGGAAGACCACCACAGATGCATGTGTTTGCTCAAAGCACACTCAGAAGCTGGGGAGACAAGGCCCTTCGCCAGGTAACCCGACTGTGGAACTTTGTTTCTGCAAGACACCATTTGGGAAAAAGTGCTTGCAGGATTTGGAGGGAGACGTTCAGTATTTATTTATCTGCATTATCAGAAATATCCAAACAGAATAAAATAATCCTTTTAGTTTCCAATCTAAACCAAATAGAAACAATGAAAATACATTAAGGTCTGTCCTCAGAGTCTCTAAAAGCGTGTCTGCTTTTGTGTAAGTAAGGACACCTGCTCTCTGACAGCAAGGATGACAAGGGTACCGAAGATTTAGGCGGGGACACCCTTGTTCATGGCTGTGAGAAAAGATTAGGTAGAATCATTGATTTGATTGTGACGTGCGTGTTGCGGGGTCTTCTGGATGCTTTCCAGTACCTTCTGGATGTTTTCCAATACCTTCTGCTCTTCTGGATCCAAGGGATCACGGTTTTGGAGCTAGCAGGAGATGATTGAGGCTGTTCATCGTCAGAAGATTGCTGTGGGCATCCCAGCCATAGTCCCCTCTGGTCTCCAGCGAGATGTCGCTGATGATCAGCCTCAGAAGTACAGCCTTAAAAGCTGGTGTCATCGAGGAGTGGGTAGGACAGCAGGCAGAACCGGTGGACTGAAACGGTGAAGAAAGATTCATTACGGAAAAGTTGAAAACGGTACATTTGGAGGAGTAAATGTAGCACGGGCCAACTTTAACTCTCCAAATCTGACCACTTACAAAGTGTTAAATGCCCACATTAGTATGCAGAATATTTAAAACTACGTGTAATTGAGGTTGGTGGTTTTGGTTGTGGGTTTTTTTGAAAGATCTGTTTAGCCTGCCTGAGGCAAAGCTGGAAGTACAGCTTTGCATGCTCATAGTCCATGCGGCAGCAGTATGATCAGTGGTCTCCTACTTCCTCCGGTCTTCACTGGAGCCCCCCAGGAAGCTGCTAGAAATGGCCCTATTCATGTGTCCATGTGAAGGACAGCAAGTAAGAAAGAGCGTCCAGCGTGTTACTAATCCCCTTCTGGAGCCTGGGAAGGTTGCAGGAGATTTGCTGATGTGCATGGCTGACCTTGCACGAGTCTCCAATGTGGTGGTGAGACCACAGAGCCCCCAAAACGCATTCCCAGTTCTGCCCTCTCCTCGTGCGCGGCGAGGAGAGCTTCCTGGCTTCTCGGCACGGGCTGCCTGGCCTCTGGCAACTGGCTCTTCACGTCTGAAGCATTACAGGCTTTGTGGTATTCCCCAACGTTAGCTAGCCCCTAGCCACCGCACCCGAGCCACCCATGGGCTGCCACTAACTTGCCTTGCCACGTCTTGAAGGCATTTAATTTTCTGTGTCTGTGACGTGTTCCAGTGGCCACTGGAAGGTGGAGAATTTATGATGCAGAGGAGTTGTTAGAAAAAAAAACCCCAAAAGCTGAGTGGGCGTTTTCTGAGCCTTCTGGTGACACCCCTTCTCCCCTGCTTTAAGGACAGTAATATCCTGTGTGGCTTGGCTGGATTGTCACTGAGAACCTAAGGACAAGTTGCAGACTGAACTTGAAGTGGTGTTGTGGTTTAAATTAGATCCTTTGCAGTGGAAGTCCTAGCGGAAACTCTCCACTTTCCCTTAAGGAGTAGTGGCAACGAGCTTGGAAGAGAAACCGAGACAAAGGAATTTGAAGTTGCTGTCATTACTGGAGGAAAGGCGGCAATTGGAATAGGATGATGAGTCTGATGTGACGGGGAGAGTGGTGTCCAGTGGTGAAGGGATTCAGGTTGTCTGAGTTTGGTAAAAACATGATGCACTGTGGTACACGGCAAAATAATCTCTCTCTCCGGTTGCCTCGTGTAGTTATCTCTACGTTGGTGACTTTTTTCACTGGTTTGCCTTTCTATGATTGGGTGAGACCTAACACAAGGAGCACCATTCCTGTCAGGGTGCGCGGGCGCCGGCAGCACAGGGCTGGATGCGGCAGCCGGAGCAGGGCACCGTGCCGCAGAAGGGAACGCCTTGGCAAACCGGCCGTGTTCAATAAGCTCAGTTTGAAATGATGGGACCAGTCTTTCTGCACTGGTGCCCAGTGACAGGACAAGAGGGAATGGGCACAAACTTGACCATAGGAAGTTCCATCTGAACATGAGGAGGAACTTCTTTCCTTTGAGGGTGGCAGAGCACTGGAAGAGGCTGCCCAGAGAGGTGGTGGAGTCTCCGACTCTGGAGACATTCCAAACCCACCTGGACGCCGTCCTGTGCAACCTGCTCTGGGTGACCCTGCTCTGGCAGGGGGGTTGGACTGGATGATCTCCAGAGGTCCCTTCCAACCCCGGGGATCCTGTGAAATCTGCAGGGAGCTTGCTGTAGCCAAAGTACTGCTGTTGTAGGAAGGGAGCATCAACTTCTTTTTCCCCTGTTTATTGCAGTAATCTTTAGTGTTGCTAGCAACAGTAATAGGCAAAATGGTTTGAGATACTAAATGCTAATTTTTTTTAATGTGTGCTTTCATCTAAATTGGCTTTGAAAAAGCTTGTAAAAATCTGTCACCCTTGGGAGAGTGTAAAAACCCCAATCCCTGTCATATTAAAAGTGAAATCTTTTGACAAATGCTTCCAGTTATGTTGCAGAATAAATGACCGCAAAGTGAATAATATGAAGAAATAGAGAGAGAAAAAAAAAAAACAAAACAAAAAACCACATAATTCCTACCATTTATGTATACATACATAGATTGTATTAAAACTTCCTTGAACTCCTGTAATTAAGGTCCCTTGTAATAAGTTAGGTAAATAACTCATTTTTGTCTCAAGACTATTAATTATGTAAATATCTACTCCTCTAGGGAGAGCAGTTTCGCACCATTTTATATGTACGTGACAAGATTCCTATTGGCCTATTCTAGCCCCGAGTGTTACCATTCATGAGTAACGTAAAAGAACCAAACAGCTGAAAAAAATCAAAGATCTTAACTTAAGGCTGGTGTTTGCTTTTTGAGAATCCCATTGCAGCAGAAGGGGATCTAGAGCACCCAGGGAACCTTTGGCAGGATCCTCAGCATAGGATGAAGGGTGGCTCTGCACTCTTAGGTAAGATTATGCAGCCGAAAACTTAGTAATTGTGTCTGTTTTGGGGATCGCACAGGTCAAACTATTCCACTGTTGCGGTACGTACTGGAGAAACTGTGAGTAAGACCACAGAAATCAGGAAGGGCCAACACAATGGGTTGGGCAGGTTGTCGTTTGTTTTATAAAAAAAAAAAATAACAGAAGTGGTAATTTGTGCCGCTTAGCGGCCAAACAATGGGGCATTAAATATAGCATGTAATAAAGTCCTTTTTTAAATAAAAATCTAGGTAATAGCTAACGTTCTGTTTTAAAGGTGGTGAATTATGATGGCTAAGCTGAAGCAGTAGGAATTCTGGTGCTCCTGCATGGAGCTGTGGGAGAGGCTCAGTGGGTCATCGGGGTGCCAGCCTTGAGAGAAGGCATGGCATAGCCCCATAATTTATTTGTGGGTTTTCTGCCGCGTGAGCGAGCAGCAGGCACCCTCCCTAACCCACGCACAGCGGAGTTAAAATTGCTTGTATTGAGTTGGCGTCCCCTAATGAAAAATGACAGTATCTTTGTCCTATTTTTGTCAGATATTAAATCAGCATTACGGGAGACTGCCAAGTGGAAATAGGGCAGGATAAGCTGCTACATTAATAGGTTTGACTTCTACCTTGGGGGGGCGGGGAGATGCTTTTTAGAGAAACTAGGGCATATAATCTGAGAGAAGGATTCCAAGTCTGGTAACAGTTACATTTAATTACTAGATTTCCACCGTAAGTATGGAAAACAAACGTCTGCTGTGAACGATTAGTTTAAAAATAGCAACATGCTGCTTAAAAGGCCGCCTCCTCCATCAGTTTTCGTTAATCTTTTTGTGAATTAAAGGGAATTTATCTTGCTTGAATCTGCCTTTAGCAGTCCACCTCCGCCCCGCAGCGCTCTGGCTTTCGGCGCTGCCTTGGTGGGTGAGGTTGCCCCGTGGCTAATGGCAATGCCGAGGGCGTGCGGCCAGTGAGGAAGATGCTGCCAGAACAGCCCAGCGAAGGGCACCCAGCAGCATCCATGTCTCCGCATCCCGTGGTGCTGTTTAGGCTTGGATTTGGGGGTATTCTGCCCTTTCACCTAATACAGGTTTTAGGGAAAAGAAAAATTAAACTCAGTAGATTTCTGTAAACTTAAACCAAAGGTTGTGCTTTATAGCAGATTTCTAGATTGGGATTTATCAGTTTAATTGTAGCCTCCTCCTTGAAGGAGTTTGCTGGGAAAGTATGCGCTTTTGTGGAAAAGGGGTGTTGCATTGTTACAAATAGTAAAAGACTATGGAGGCTAATACTTGTGTTCTACCTTTGTTTTTCAAATACGCATCCTCACTGGGTTCCCCCTGCTTGGCACCAAGCAGTTTCGAAAGGTTTGCTTACTCATTGGAATATCATTTGAATTGGTGGGTCTGAAATCTGAAAAACCAAATTCTTTGCTCAGCGCAAGCTGTTTTTGAAATAGGTTGGCGCTTTCAGAGGGATGCGTTTTATAGCACAGAATTCCTGTTTTCTGAAAAGCTATTGACTTCCCGTGTGGCAATGAAAATATTAATTCTTACCGGGCTACATACATACATTATTACTAAACCAAAAATGGCTACTTTTTGTAATGAAGCGATGATGCTTAAAAAAGGGTTGTATTAAGTAGGAATGAAGCGTGCCTCTGCATGCATAAGCATGCTTTCTTGCAACTCGCAAAACAAATGGCTTTTTTCCTCCCCCTCCCCCCGTTATAATAAACTAATTGTTTGCTGCTCTATGGTGGCCTGTATTTTTTCTCAGTTTCTCTCTTACCATGTCTTCTTGAATCCTTCGCTGACTCCAGTAATGTTTTTTAGAATTGCTCTGGCTTTCCTAAGACAACTTACTTTCCTTTGATTTCCCTGCGGGACGGTGGGTTGCAAACGGCAGCGGCCGGCACTGATGTGCGGTAAACCCCCGAGAAGCCGGAGAGAGTTGGAAGAGGGTACAAGGTAAAAACACTCTACTGGTTTACCTGCTGTTTACATTTGGAAAACTTTCTTTACAGTTGCAGGTCTCAAAATATAACTGTTAATGAAATTAAAGCATAAGCAGATGGTGCTCAGCCCACAAAGTTTCTTACTTATTTTGTTGTCTTTTAAAAAATTGGCAATGAAAATGGCTCAGCAAAAACTGTTCTGACTTGAGCGAATACAGTTGACTTCTAATAAGGCAGAAAGTATTATGTTAAATAGTGTGCTTTAGAAAAAATACAGTTTTTAAATGAAATTAAACATAGGGATTTTTCATACTTGAACATTTTTGTCACAACTTGGGGATTAAAATTTGCTTTGGTTTTTAACCTGTAGTGAAAGATTTGCCTTTTAAGGGTGACTAAAAAACCCAAGGAATAGCATTGCAACAGGGCTGAAGCACAGCAGCACCCCATTTTATTTCCCAATTCCTGCCTTTATGGATTTGAGATATTTAAGCAATGTCTTTGTTTTGAGCTAGTTAATAAGAATTCTAGGTATGTCAAAGAAAGAGGTATTTATCGGTATAAGTCGGCTGTAGAAAATGCCTCGTCTGTAATAACATCTTGAAGCAAACCCAAAAAAGTAACCAAGCTACCTCTTAAAAGTGTCTGGGCTTGTAATGTTGTTAGTTTTCTATTCTTCCTACTGAGGAAGGAAGACCAAGAGAGACAATGTAGAGACAACGTGTTCTTCAGAGAAAATAAATTGTTCTCTACGTGCTTTAGTCTTGGAACAAGATTTGCTACACGCTCACTTAAATGAGGCCTTGAAGTCAGCTCTTCAAGGCTCATAATATATGTCTTTTATAAGCCGTGCATGTGTCAGTGGTGCATTTATCACGCACCTTAGACTGCTTCACCTGCTCTGGCTCTGCTCATCCATCTCCCGCGGTGTTATTCTAACGTGCCAAAGCCTCTGAGAAGCTTTGAACAGCAGCTATGAAATACATTGGTTTTTTCTCACCTCTTCCATGTTTTCCACCCTTATTTCCTGCCCCTCTATGAAATATGTTCCTCCCACAGAGGACCAAGACCTTCACTAGTGATTAGCTTACAAACAATACCTTGGTAATCTGCAGAGGTGGGAAAGGGTGGGAGGTGGTTTTTCTTGTTGTTTGCTTCTTTTGATGGAATATGAGCTTGTAGTGATTGTCTATAAGTGTATCAAGTGCCTCCGACCGGAGAGTTCCCAGCCAGCAGCTCTCAAGTCCAGGAGAATGGTGTGTGGGTGTCCTGTGCCTCAGCTCCTGCTGGAGAGGGAGAAGAATCTCCTGCTGCCTGTTGTGTCACTTTTTGGAGATCCTCAGCTCCAAATGGTGATATTTCACCCGATGTAGGGTACTCCTACGGCATGAGATTTACTGAGTGTCTAAAGCGGTCTCAGGTACTCCCTGTGGAGGTGTTCCAGCCCTGGGCGTCTGAAGTAAGGCTGCAGGTTAGTTTCTGGGATGCATTTGTGTGATCTCGGTGGCTAAGAGTTGAAGACCCCTTGTGTCTTCTGTCCCTCTCCATGGTTTCCAATACCAGTCTAAAATATTTGTCTTGAACACTTGCTTATTTTTTAGTGATGTAAACAGTACAAGAAAGGTTGGACTAGGGAAGGCCAAGAAGTGTTGGCTGGACAGTGAGGTTGTGAAGCTCTTTGAGCAGGTCTAGGCGTGAGCTCCTCCTTCAGGGTCATCAGCAGAAAAAACATCCTCAAGGAGAGCAGCTATCCATGGCGCTGGAATCAAGACTGGGAGAAGACTTTGAGGTCAAACCTGCGGCAAACGGTTACTCTGGCCCAGCTTTGGCAATGTCTAATGAGACCCGGGAGTGCTCATATGCAGAACCCTGAGTAGGTACCCACAGCATCTATACCATCGTCGTTACTTCATGTAGAGAAGCAGAGGGGGGGAATCCATAAGATATGGAGTCGCCGTATGAGAGAGCAGATTTACCTTTTCCATGCATAGTCACGTCAGTCACCTCTCGGGGAGTTAACAAGTTTTGCTGCTGTTATTATCTTCTACCAAGGCTGGTGATGACAGGGGAGTTGTCAAGCTGTTGTGATAAAAGGGAGCAGACTGCCAGGATAGTTCGTGTAGCCTTTAATCTTTGTGTATGCCTGAGGGGCCTTGGGAAAAGAGGATGGCAGGGTGCAGGCTGGATTAATTTTTCTGGATGAAATAGATATGTCCTGGGGCTTGGCCTACTTTAAAAACAATTAGAATTCTTTGAAAACTGCTGTCCTTGAGCAGACTTCATCTATCCTGCGTCCCCTTTCTCCGATTCCCATGTGCCTAGATCTTGTGGTTGAGAGATGCCTCGTGCCTCTTTGGGAGGTGTTTGTTTTGGTGATTTTTTTCCCCAGGGTGCCTAATTTCTAACCGCAAGCTGACTTGGGTATCTGTGCGTGGGGAAATGGGCGCAGGGACGGCGGGTAATCAGAGGTACCTCGTTACGTTTCTGCTGTTGAGCTGCTGCTGGGCTTACAGTAAGGCATGCGAGACACCGATTTTCACATCTTAACATAATTCTTATATTTACTGGAAACAATATGATATCTTTTTAAAAAAAAAAAATTAACTTTTTTAAGCAGTCCTGTGCATTTGCATCCGTTGACAAAGGTATGATTGGATCCTTGCAGGGAGGCTTGATGGTGGTCATTGATTGACAAGCCCGTGTTGGTGTACAGAGGTGTGTTGATTTTTGTTATTCCAGGTTCTTACTCCGATCTCATCCTCAGCTGAAGGCTGAATGCCTCGCTTAATTTATTTCTTTTTTTTTTCCTGGTCAATTTTTTTTTTCCCTCGTTCATTCTTCATGGGAATTTGAGGAGTTAATTAGGCTTATTCTCACGACCCACTGTTCAACAGCTTAAGAGTTTGCTTGCTTTGCAGTAAGATATTAAGTGATACAGATATCTGGAAGCGAGGAAGCAAGATAAATGATCTGACTACTTCTCTTGGCTTTATCCTCTGTAATAGCTTGGGCGATCTATCTTCTAACAGGTTTGTCACAGGATATAAAATGCTAAGGTTTTTATGGGTAACAAAAATGTTTCATTTTAAACTGTACAATTCATGTCTATGATTAAAGAAGTCTTCACAGCCTTAAACGCCGAGCACCAAAGTTTTCACTGGCAGACTTGGCCAGTTAGTGTTGCTGCGAAGGAGAGGCAGCTTGAACAGGTTTTTGAACAGGTTTTATCTTGCATGATATTTGCAAGAATTTAGTCTGTACTGATAACTTGTCAAAATGCAGTTTGCTGTCTAATCCCAGCAATCCTGATTTTCAGGAACGGTTGGTCCACAGCTGCTAATTTCTAAGAAACAGGCAGAACTTTTATCTATTAATTTGGTTTATCTAGCAACCATAATGTACTGCTTAATGTTACCAAAGGCATAATGTTGCAAGCTGAATTCATTATACTTTTTAGGTCGATGCTTTAAAAATACATTTTATTAGCTTAATTGAATAATCTTGACTCTGATGCCTTAAAACGTTCATCAGTGAGAATGCTTTTGCCTGTCAGAAATAATTGTATTTTACCATCTTCCTCTTTTCATTCTCAAACCTGAGATTTCCAAAGCCCAGAGCAGTATACTTTTTACGTGTTTACTAAAATGCGTGGGCATTTATTTTTAAGCCCAGCTTTACTGCTGAGGAAGTTAAGGTTTCAGATACGGGATCGGTGTCTTAGGGCTGAACCCATTAAATACCCCTGTAGGTAGCTGATTTTCCGCGGGTCACTCTGGCTTCACAAATGGAAGCCTCCCAGCAGTGTACGTTTAGGAGACCTAGTCACGGGCTAACACCAAACCCCAGCAACTTTCCTGCAGGAACTCCATCTTCTCCTCCACACGCATTTGTTAATTTTGCCAGACCTTAACGTTGCTTAACTTTTTACACTGTATTGGCTGTAGGATTCAAAAAAACATTAAACCATAGGAGAAAGACCAGTTATGTGTTATAACCAGTGCCGGTTTTATCCCAACGCATGGTAACCTCTGCGATGTTCCTTTCCTTTCATACATTTCTGCTTTTAAAGTTTCGGTTTCTTTACTTTGCTTTATTTTGTCTGTAGACTGAAGAAATGTGGCCAGCGCTAGACTGGCGCGTTCCCCGATACCCTTTCTTATGGAGCTGCAGCGGCATGTAAGACTGATGTAAGGGCGAGAAAATGCTTCCCTGGAAGGGAGTTCTGCCTGACGTTTGGGAGCATTTTCTCAGGAAAGGGTAGTACCAGAGATCTAGATCTGTTCGATCCAGCACACTGTGAAAAGTCACCATATTTATATATATTTTTAATGCGAACTCTGTTGAGGCTTGGAGCTGTCCTGGACAGGGAGACGTGCCCTCGCCTCGCTCCTTGTCCCTCTCCTCCCACAGCTGAGGACGTGCGGCCGTAGCCCCGCGCAGGGATGCCAGGTCCCTTTGGCTGCGGGGAGACCCTCACCCAGCCCCGTGCCCGGGTGTCAGGGTGCTGGTGTCGGCGCACAGGCAGGACAAAAACGTGTGGCAGAGAGGTAAAGCGGCGATAGGAATGCATCCGTCCTACTCTGGAACATCAGCTTGAACAACCCAGCAGGCAGAGGTTTAAATCCGCAACAAATTTGCAAAAACAAAAATGTAATGGCAGCTCGTCTGCGGCAGCTAAAAAATATAGTTTTCATTAGTTTTCTGCAAGAGCTAGGTGCATCTTGTATTCCTGGTATTCCACAGTTCACCTTGCAGCAGAGATGAAAAATATCACCTTCGGGTTTTACTGTGTATCTGCAATCTGGGGAAGGTAAACGTCAATGTAATGCATCATAGTATGGACATTCAGAACTCTGCCAAACTTTGCTTTTTAAATAAAGCAGGGAAGTCAGCCTTGAGTCCCTTCACTCAGGAGGAAGAGCAGGCAAGTGATTTTTTTTTTTTTTTTTTTGTTGGCCACATCTTACATAAATCTGACTTCCCTAACACGTCTAGAGTTGTCATGCTGTCAAGAATTATAGAACCAGAAATGCCGTACTAAACAATAGGAAAATGTGCTGTTTCCAGGTAAAATATTATGTCTGAAGTGGCTTTCATTGCTTGTGGCTTTCAGCTGCTCTCTGCTGAAGAGATGCAGAGCGTTTGCTGTTCACGTTCTGTTGACATCATTGAAAATGGAAAGCTGAATAGTAGCTTATATTTAAGCTTTTATATTTTTTAATTGAAGTGAGTTGAAAAGTCAAAGAGTCCTGCTTTAATGATGTCAGAAAGGCTATCCAGATTTCTTGCACAGGATCACAGGATAGTTGAACTGTCCAAGTCTACATGGTGTGATAACTAATGTTTTGAGGAAATGTTGATTTGGGTAACTTGCATATGAGAGTTTTAAACAGAGCATATACCCTTTATCTTGTGCTGTTGTCACTCGTGTGTGAGAACTTTTACATAAGGAAGCACCTCATCCCAAAAGGCGACTGATTAATGACCGCAATAATATCAGCTTGTTTGTCAGCCACGTGAATTTATTGTCTCTTACAGAAGAGGCTCTTCTATATTGCTTTTCCTTACCGTTTTCGAGTTCTGCAGGTTATTGAAAGGTAGCAAAACCCAGTGGATTTCATTTCTTTTGTCTTTTGATTAGAGCATCTTCCTTGTGGCTTTTTGGGTTTCTTTTGCCGATTCTGTTTTGATGTACGGTAACCAAGTCTCTGTTGTTTCCTGTCCCAGTACATCTGCCAGTTCATCCCTCGCTGCCATCCGATGGCTCGTGCACGTAGCTTCTCTTCCGTACTGAAGATCGAGGTACTGATATCTCCTTTCTTCTGCAGTTCTTCCGCGGGGGAGGCGCTGTCTCTCCCCAGCCAGACATCGGCACGGACCGCCGTTCTGACTCTCCCTTCCCCAGCTGCCGGCCGCCTTTCGCCCTGTTAGAGACAACAGGCTCTCTTTCCCGGGGACCGCAGAGGGCTTTTGAAGTGAGTTTTCTGGCAGGCTCTAACAAAATTGTCTTTGTTAGAAGTTAAAGTGCAAGGCTAGCACGTAAAGGTGTGGAGTCAGCGAACTGCGTTCTGATTTAAACTCCCGTTTAATGAACCGGATGGATCAGAAGTATGCTTTGCTAGGTGCGGTAAGCGAGGGACACAGTTTTCATTAGCAGCTCCGTCTGAAGCCTGCCTGGAGCGGGCATGCCGAGGGCTTGTGGAAATTGCTCCAGATGGGAACGGCGTTACTGGGGCGAGTATCACCTGAGGAAAGCTCTGCTGTCATTTTGAGATCGATTTTTTTAACCAAAATTCCATTCTCGTTATTCACGTGGAGAGTCTGAATTGCCAAGACTTCTGATTTCATAACAAAAATGTTTACAAGGAGCAAGCATTTGTTGAAAAGGTGACAGAGCTTCAGAGAGATGCCTCTGGGGAGGCTGTTTGCATGGGGGGTATCCTGCGGTGAGAGCCGGTGCTGGGGACACTGACTTCCATTCGTTGCAAGCAAGAAGGATCCTCCTGCATCTTTCCTTGTGTGTGCTCTACGCCAAATAATTTGAGCAGTAGGGTGCTGCGGTCCCATTGCGAAGGAACGGCTGCACGGGGGAGGATGATGTTCATTTGCATCGTCTCCAGGCACGTGGTCAGAACTGCCAGCCAGAGCACACCAGAGCTGGAGACACCACTCATCAGGATCTGACAGCTGTAGGTGGGTCCCTTGGAAGATGTCCAGGGCTACAGGCTGATCCTTGGTGCCACGTTAAGAGAAGGCAGGAGGACGTCGGTTCCCAAGGCTGGCTTTGAGAGTGATGTTTTGAGCGTTAGTCTCGGGCAGCCTCAGGTTTAGATTGCACCGTGGATCACCTGCGCTAACACAGCCAACGTCAAGGCGGTCCATCTCCTGAAGTCTAGGTCTGCTTCGCCGTGAGCTCTCGTGGTCCCAGCGTGAGCATGGTGACTTCCACAGTGGAAATAAAAGATACCACCTGGAGAGCGCAGCGCCAAGTGCGAGGCTGGATGTGTAGTGGGGAGCAGACAGCTTTGGTGGAGTCCATCTGAAGAAGTTTGTGCATTATTTTACGGTATTCTTGCTGGCTGGCTGAAAGGTGCAAAGAACCTGGCTGTGCTCGCGCAGGATGTGGCTTCTAAAGCCAAGCTATGAAACAGGTTTTGATATTCATCGTGTTTACTTCCCAGCAAAACACGTAATGTCACTAGCTGTAGTTGTCACAGAAAGAGTAGTCAATTTACCAAGACTGATTTATCTGTTCAGTAAATTGGTTCTTACTAGTTTAGTATTGTTGCAGATCTTTTTTTGTTCTTATGCTTCAAATGCATGTATTGTGTTGATTTTTATTTTTTTTTAAAGTATTTAGGGCAGGTAAGAACTTACCTTACCTCAACAATTTGGTAGAATATAACTAATTTCTTGACAAATACCATGCAGATTCTTTTTAATGCCCTACACAGAAAAGACGCAGGACTGAAGGGTCAAGGAAAGATGACATGCAGAACACAATTGATCATAACAAGTGATTTCCCCTCACTTACCTACTCAAGCAACACACAAGGTAATTGTGTGAATACTCTGGATTTCTGAAATCTTTTGGGAGTTCAGATGAAACTTTCAGAAATGGGTTTTAGACTGTATGTGTAATTTTCATACAGTGCACCTTTTGGCTTCAGCTGGCTGTTTCTTTGAAAAAGCATTCAAAATGGTAGGGTTGATCAAATGGTGAAATGCAATTTAAAAAAAAATAAATAGGTTGTTGTAAAGCTCAAGAATGGTAACAATATTTCAAGATAAATGAAAATCTAATCATGCAGTTTGCTTCTTAATAGCAAGAAATATGAAATGAGATTGACGTATGTGTCTTTAAAAATTGAGGCAGACAAGATAGAGCATAGAAACCTGCATCCCTTGATGGAGCGTGTCCATCAGCGATGGATTTATTGTATTGTGAATGTCATTTACTCACTGGGGTATATAAAACAAATGCATGATTTTTAAATATCCATCTGTCTCAGATGATTGAGAAAGAAGGATGAAGTTCCTCTGCGGGCTTTAACCAGGGCGATGTTCATAGCGGATGCCTGGAGGGCCAGAAAAGCTGTCCTCAGCTGCTTGGAACATGAGGATTGATGGTAGTTTTTGTTTCTTTCTTGGGCTTTTTCCCCTCTGGAGGGAAACATAACAGAAGTTGGATATTTTCAATAGCAAAGTTCTAGATTAGTGATTGTAACTCTTTGGTCTCTTACTTTTTAAATTCAAAGCATATGCTTGTTTTTACCTGCTTATCTCTACAGCTTAAAATTTGATTACCTGAATTTTGATTGTTTTAAGTCCAAAAGAAACAGCTTCATCTGTTTCTTTCCTCAGTCCACAGAGAACATTCCTAGAAGGGGCTTGGTCTTGGTGACATGAAAAGCCTTGCCCCCGCTCATAGTCTGCTGTGTAACATGGCTAGGCAGGAAAAGGAGAATAATCCTTCCTTTTTGGAAGGAAATGAAGCTGGACAGCAGACATCTTAGAAGTCCTTAAGAATCTCTAATGTCCACGTGAATAAACATGAGATCTATTTTTAAAATCTCATTGAAACATGTGCATAAAATGAAGGATATTCCTGGAGCGAGACAGAACGCGGAAGGAGCAGTGACTCGACTGGGAAGGTGAGAAGCTCCATTTCATGCGGAAATGCAGTGACGAGAAGAAGTCTTGTGCCGAGCCTCGTCAGAGATGCTGCGCGTTAAACCTTTCACCTCGGAGGGCGCAGCTTCCCGGGGAAAAAGATGAGAGAGCTTTTGGGGCTGGGAGAGGGATGGCTTGTTATTGCCGAACCATTAAGGGCAGCGGAGGAGAGTTCTCGGCAGTTGCAGCAATGCTTGGAGCGTAGGCGCGGGGCTGGAGGAGACCCGGTGCTGGCGGGAGAGCCGGGACGGTGCCCATGAGCATCGCCAAGTGCGGGAGGGGGGTCAGAAAGTACCAGAGAGAACGTCTTGGTGGGAGAAGTGAGAGTGCTCTGGATTACGGCGATGCTGCAGTGAAATGATTCATCCTCATGGCTGTTTTCTCTCTTGGTCTTCCGCTTGATTGCAAAAGCTATTGGAATTGTTTGCCAAGCACTTGGAAGCATGTGCGCGTGGCAGCAGCAGAATGCTACTGGAGAAATAGTTAAACTACATGGATCAGCATATACTGAACTGACAAGGCATCAATACAACACTATATTTATTTTCGGGTATTCAGGATCGTTTGCTCTTAATTTTTACTAATTGTTAAAGTTGAATAGTCTGAGGGATCTACAAGGAAAGGAGGTCATTGAAGCTAAAAAATGGGACCTGCTTTCCTGCGTGAATACCGTTTTACTAACCTACTTTACTGACAGAATATCTGCTATCCTGCTAGCCTCAACTGGCAATACAGAGAAAGACAGCAAAGCTCAGATGAAAAATCAATGCATTTTTTTCTGAAGAAGGGAAGATGTAGTCCAAGAGTCACAGATAGAGACCTGGTATCTGGAGGCCCTTTTGCATCTTGCAGTCAGCTCTGATGGAGATGATGGCTTAAGCAACTGTCCATTTTGTTCTTACGACTCATAATTTTTCCAGTCAAGCATTTATAAAATCCCTCCAGAGGAAAAGATTGTGGACAGCCGTCTAATTATGGTATGCTCCTCTTTTTCCTTGTATCCCGGGGAAAAACTTCACAGGCCGGCAAGGTGCTGGTTATTCAAATGATTATGAAGCAATTTATTACAGCCCAGGTATGCTTCTGATTAATTTTATTGTAAGTGTGTGATAATAAATTCCTTTATTTTCACTCTGGTTTGTTGATCTTGACTTGTAAGTCTATCTTTCTATTATCAAAAAATGGATTTCAGTTTATCAGGCTGCATTAGGAAACTGTGTCTTATGGTTGTGAGGTACTCTATATTGCATGGTCCAAACGCAAGTCTCTTAGGAAAAGCTTAGGGAAGATGGAGAAAAGCATCTAATACTTGACTCTGAAGCCCTTGTATGCAAGTTGAAGGGCAGCGGTATGTTTTCCTTTTTTTGCTGATGATTTTACTGGTTTTTAGATGCGTTATGTGAGCCATTCAGCGCCGTTTTCAGAATCTGATCGAATGCATAGCCAGGTGCAAATGGGGTACTTCTAATCACTTGGAGGAAAGGGACAGGGAAAAAAAATCTAGCGTTTTCTGCCATCCATTTGTGCAATCTGTTTTTCAAAAGGGATTTCCTGGTATTCAGCTTTTGTCTACAAGAAAGAGTTGGAAAAAAATTTTGCCTCCACCTTCTGCCCCTGTAAAATAGGGTAAGCAATGGCACCATCTTAGTGAAAGCACTGTAAACAAAACTGGCAATTTGAGAGAAATTAAAAGGAGAACAGAAGGTTGTGTTTGAACAAAATACATAACAACAAATGTTTACAGAAATGGGAGATGGTAATATTGATTAGAGCCAGCCAGAATTCTGAGCATTTGGAGACTTCCCACAGCCTTCATCTGCTTAAACATTTTTCTGGGGTTGGCTGTGTCCCTAGAAGCCAGATTTTTGCACTTTTTGTTTAGAAATGCATCAGTTCATCTGCTGCTCTGCTCCTCCTCTGATACCTACAGCAGCTGGCACATTTGCTTAAGGAAAAAGTCACCTTGCTGAACCTCTGGCGCGGCAAGGTCCCCCGTGGTATGGCCTCCAGCTTGAGAAGCTGAAAAAGAATTACTTTCATTAAGTTTCTTAAGAGAAAACAAGGTTTAACTTCCTAGGCAATAAGCATTGTCCTTCCTGTGAGTGGATGCAACTTGACATCTCCTAAGACTTCAGGTAGAGAGTTGCTTCAGGAAAAGAAGGAAAATGGAAAGTGATTGGGTCCTTAGAGTCTCCGCTCTCAAAACCAGATAAGAAACTAGACTTTGGAAAGAGAGGGGTCAGTGTCTGGAGGGCTTTGCTCCCCCGGGACGGATCTTCTCCTTGGTGCGGCAGTAGAGTGACAATGGTGCCCCAGGGCTTGGTGCTCTCCTTGCTCTTTGGCCTCTCATGGGGCTTGGCTGTTACCATAACAGTGCTCTGAACAACTAAATTACAATGGAGTATTTTAAATGCCTGAATTTAGCATGAAGTGAGTCGACTAGTATACAAATTTGATATTTTTTTATTATTATTATTATTATTAAAATTTGTCTCATCTACGGTACAGCAACCCGTGGGGTGCATTTGAGGGTAAGCATACCGAAGAGGTGCTGCTTTGTTGGCGTGGAGGTCCGACTCACTGCCGTCCCTGAGGATGCGTTACTGTGGGTGATGCTCCGCAGGAGTTTGCCGTTGAAATACCATGCTACACAGGGGCTCAGGACAGTGCCGGCTGCAGTACGTCCCGGTGTCTCTGTCGGGCAGAGGAAGAAGGAAGGTCACAGGCATTTGGAAGGGAGCTGATGGCAGACTCGTAGAGCTGCAGCACAGTCTCTGGGCCCACTGGTGGTTGATTAGACCAGTCTTAAATACTTAACCTAAACTGACTTCCCTTGCGGGATGTACGGTATTGGTCACGTCACGTTCCGTTAAGAAGAGCGGGGCAGGGTCCGTGCAGGCAAGGAAAGCGTGTGGTCTCCTGTGGTCTCTGGTTTCTTGGGGACCAGAGAAATTGCACTTTGACGCAGCAGAGAAAGCCACTGAATTAACAAGAAGCAAAATCACACCTGAAAAGATGCGGTGTGTAGGGAGGTACTTGCATTTATGCTCTTTTATTTGTGTTCTGTCCCACTTGATCGCTTTGGCTGAAAATGTTGATTATTCTAGTCGTAATAAACTTGTAATTGATTCTTGCTGTTCTGAGCTTAAAAGCCTTTCTGTCATCTTTGGTGTGCTGCCTGTAAGGAGAGGATCTAGGGGGCTCTGGATCATTCTTCTGTCTTGTCCAGGGTCCTCTAACAACTCTTCCGTTATTCTGCACCAAGCAGCCACAAACGTGGTTTGGTTTTCTTATTGCACAGGCTGCTAGTGCCAGCATCTTTCCCTTTGTACAACATGAGAGAGGCTAAAACACAACATCACCTCAGATAATGCCGCAGCTTCGTTATGATTCAGTTTAAGAATATTGGTGTTACTTGAAAATTATTGTAATCCCAACGATAAGAGGCTATTTTGCCTGCTTTAAAACTAACCTAAAGTTACAAAGTTTAGCAGAGATTTCTTTAATATCTGTTTATTTAGATATTTATCTGAGTCTTTCTATTCTAGATCTCCTTAGTGACTATCCCAGGTGACCTGGTGCTCTGCAGAGCCGCGAGGAGGGGTGCGTTGCTCGTGGTCACCTCCGCAGAGTTCCCGGGCATCTCCTAGGTGGAGGCTTTGAGTGAGGTGGGTCCCTGGCAAGGCTTCTTCAACGCAGCACGAGTGTTGAGCTGCCGCTGGGGCTGGGGGCAGCACGGGACAACAAACTGTGACGGCACCAAGAACGGAAGGGTGGGATGTGTAAAAGCAGAGTCAGAGTTGACTCTCGGGCAACAAGGAAGGCAAGTTGGAAGGTCTAACAGCTGCTTTGATACTCCCCAAGCACTGAGTGCCAGTAAAACTGAGGACAATAAGACTGCTATTTTTGTCCATAATTTGTTCTGAAGCACTCAGTGTCTTCATTTTCACTTGCTTTTGGTCAGACAGAGGAGTCGAATTGTGCAACTGTCTGTCACAGAGGGATTCGAGCAGTCCTGCACCTCTCTGAAGGAGGCACCACCTCAGATAAGTCAGGTACGGGCCATGTCTTCGCTGTCCTGCTTGTACTCTTAAATCTCACTGAAGGTGAGAGGGGCAGAGAGAAGTTTGCAAGGTTTGGGTGGCCAGTGGTGTTCCCCAGTAGCCAACTGGGTCTGGCACAAAGCACTCGGCTCCAGGTCCATGGGTAGTCTCTGTTCTTGAGGGAGGTCACTGAAACTTGCTCAGTGAAGGCAGTTGCTCGGTCTGGACCAGATGCGTGGGAGCACGACCATGATGTTTATGGACAATGTAGAGTCCTGCAGGAGGAGGAACGTGAAGCTCTGCAGCAGGAGGTTGTGGGGGAGCAGGGACATCGGAAGAGGGAGTGGAGGAGCGAGGACAGGGGTGAAGCAGGACTTGGGGCAGGACCACATTGCTTTGCAGGAGCCGGCACCGCCACGAGCTCGGACCGATTGCCCTTGCAAGCGGCAGATAATACTGCAACAGAACCATTTCCTTTAGGTGGGGTGCTTAGGTGGGTATCGCACTGACTTCTCTGCATGTGGATAGATATCTTTAAACAAGGTACTCTGCGGGTAAACAGGCAGAACTCGGCATTTATGGTATTCCCTTCTGTTAGGCAAATAGCTGGGCAATCAAGTTATTTCAACTGAAAGTAAGTATTCTTAGAAATTTGAATATCGGAGTTGCTGCTATTTACAGATACGGCCCAAAACCCCGCAGAAGGTCAGGAGTTGGAGGCAGTCTGCACGGGCTTTGTGGCCGGCGGGCTCGCGCAGCTGAGCTCGGCTTTGTGTGCGGTGACCTGGTGAGGCGCTGGCTGCAGAGCGCGGCCGTAGGCAAGCGGTAGCCACCAGTGCCTGCCCAGGTGAATGCTTCTGCTGTGACAAAGCAGACGGTATCGTCACAAAAATCCAAGAAGACCGGAAGAGCCGGTTGGTCTTTTTGCCCAGGGAACTCTTACAGCAACTGTTTAAAAAATAAAATAAAGTTGAGAAACTGAGCCTTATCTTCCTCGGTGGCTTTATTCCACTCAGAGGTTCAAACACCAGCAGAGATGACCTCTGATGTTAGTGAATATTGTTAGTTTCCAGGCTCGTTACTAGGTCACAAGAAGTTGTTTTTACTGGTTTTTGGAATCAGGGATACAGATTAATGCAAGTCGCTCAGGACTTGCATGCTAAATTGTGTCATACTCCTTCGTAATAGCAGAACACTGACTTTTTGCCAAAGTCACATTTTTACAAACAGTTCGTCTCCTTTTTTATGTGCCCTTCTTATTTTGGAACGTGCTGCTTGCTTTTCCGTAAGCAATGGTCTCAAACCTCAGGAATGTCAACCGTAAGATAGAAGAAAATTGTTGATTTTCCTCGCCTGGGTTGTTTTGCCTCAGCTAACTGGGGTAATTTGGGGGCTCAGAGATGCTGCTGCTTCGTGGTTTATCTTTCAGTGGGCTGAGTTGATATTAATGACTGTGGTCTGCTGGTATCCGCTGAAAACTAATAGTTACTTCTGTAACTGTAGGAGTGTAAATACTAGTGATTGTCCTGTTCTGCCTTACCAGGTAGGACATAAGGAATGAGTGGAAAAAGGGATGTTCCTCAGTGCTGCTGACGAGCAGTTTTATGCCAGGCATCTATCCCTGGCAACACAGTTCTCTCTCGGGGAGCTCCTTGGGAACCGAGAGAAAGGGGGCAGGAAAAAGCAAGCTGGATAAAAGGTGCCGCAGGGCAACGAGTAACGCATCGTGTATCCATCAGCTTGATAGATGCTGTGACATCTGAGAAGCAGGGGAAGGGGGAAAGTTCCTTTCTTTCTTAAAAGTACTAATTAAAAAAAACCCCACATTTTATTTTTTGTTCTTTGGGTGTAGGAGGGAGTACAATACACAGTAGTGTAAAACTATGCCTGAACACACATTTCTCCAAAGCTGCTTGTGGCTCTTGCACCTCAGTTATGCTCCAGAGTTATATAATTTTTTAATAAATAGACTATATATAAAAAATATGCATATAATGCAATGATTGCATGTTTATATCATCAAGCTCTTTTTAATTTTGAGGAGGGTTTTCTTTGTGTCCTGTAAGTGGCTTCTGACCAAGTCTTGTGTAGAACGCTGCGGGAAGCAGACCGTCTGGTCCCATCGCTTGCTCATTGGAGACGCCATCACAGTAACGTGTTTGTGGTGCACAACTGAAGTCACGTTCTGTCTACCAAAGCTTGTTCTGTGTTGGTGTAACACAACTAACACAGTTTTAGTGCTAATAGGTATGAATTGGAACAGGCTGCCCAGGGAGGTGGTGGAGTCACCATCCCTAGATGTGTTTAAAAGTCATGTAGATGTGGAGCTTAGAGACATGGTTTAGTGGTGGACCTGGTACAGTAGGGTCAGTGGTTGGACTAGATGATCTTAAAGGTCTTTTCCAACCTAAACGACTCTATGATTCTATGAATTAGGTCTTGTATAAGTACGTTCTGTTTCCCCTAGACTATTTAACAGGGCAAAAATCTGCTGTGGAGAGATGGCATTGGTTGCATAGCGGACTTTCATGTTGTCAGTATATCTGCCAAAATTGAGGGCAACTGTGGACGTAAGAACATTACTTATGGTCTTGTATTTTCCTGGAAATGCTGGTGATGAATACCATTAACAGTATGGGTTTTTCACTTGGGTTGCACAAAGCGTGCAAATAATTTAGCGATCTGTTATTTTTAGAAGCACATATTCTTAAACTTCAAAAGTTTTCTGTAATTTACTGTAAAATTGTATTTCTCTCTGTGTTTCTACAGTTCCCATAAATGCTCTGTTGTAAGTTCACACAAGTTTTAAAAGTCCCTGTAGGAGCTACTGAGGACGTAAGCGTGTGCTCCGTCGCCGCTGGAGTGGCTCGGAAACGCACTGCGAGAAGGAGCCAGACCAGAATGGCCGGTCTTGCCCAGGCGCGGTGACAGCGAGTGCCCTTGCGAGCCGGGTGGCTGCAGTGCCAACTGCTCACATTCCACAGAAGGATTCTCCCGGTCCAGCTTCCGCCCTAACCTGAGTCAGCGCGGTTGCCTTGGGGTGAAATGGTTTGATGGAAGGCTTTGCAAAATGTGACTTGAAGGCAGTGCTGCACGTGGGGCTTAAAGCAGACCCTTTTGTGCAAAAATGTGTAATGATTACAAAGGGCCGCATTATTATTTATCCGTTTTCTGAAGCGACGCAGTTGTGCCGTAACTCTTTAGCCTTGTTTGAGAAGCTGTGTTGGAAGGGTGTTGTGGAGCCTTTTTCTATCGTGTAGCACAAAACCAGTTGCAGGACTTAAGTAATTCAGTGTGGCAGTTTATTTTTTCCATCTGTGACCCGCATTGTAACCTGGTAAGAGCGAGCCACATACAATGATTCACAGCAAACCAACATGTACTACGTGTTGGGTTTTTTTCCTTTCTCTTATTAGCTGGTAGAGCAGAATCATGCTAGAAGCCTGGCTGAGAACAGGCGTTATTTTAGTATCTTCCCAGCATGACTAGTCAGTAAGGAAATCTGTGAATCCAACTTGTAGTCTTTTTTTTTTTTTTTTTTTTTTTTAACACGCTAACTGAATAAATTAAACCAGCTGCCTCCTATTTACTCACATAATTGAAAATGCTAGGCCCTATGTCATTTCTCTCGAGTGGCCTTTTTTTCCCCATGAACTAGGAGCGTGGCTGCATTAAGTCGAGGTAAACAAAGCAAAATCTTTTAAGTATGTTGAAATCCTTGCTGAAGTGCCGAACTTAAACTGGGAGCTGTGTGGTCTCCATCAGAGCACCTGTGGCAGAGGCTCTACTCAAAATGCTGCTTCTCTGTGTAGAAGAGGAACTCGCATCGGGAGCTCTGAGCACCATCGATTCCTCCCCAGTTACCAGTCCCTGAACCTCCCTTATGGCAGAAGAACGTATATTGCATTTGCCTTTCGTGGTAAGTGCAGTGGTGGAGATGCAGCCAAGAGCTGGGAAAGGTAAAAGCTGGATTGGAGAAAATAGAATTACGGAGAGATTGGCCTCCTAGGTTACTAAAATATTAAACTATGGCATTTTTTATAGTTTTTCCTGAGGAACACCAGAATATTGCAGCACTTGGTATCTGTCTTTAGTCAGCTGGGCATCAACACGTATATTCTGAGGGTGTAAGGGGTTTTTTTTAATTTCCTTTTGCGTCCTTGGGTAATGAGAATACCACTGATTCTATGCAGTTATTCCCCTTTTCACTTTTTGTGCATCACTGATTTTTGTCCGGATGAACAAGTTGCTTTTATAGACGTTGCTTTGAATTAGCAAACTTTTTTCAGTGCGATAATCTTCCATCTTAGAAATGAAGCAAATCTGCTTTTTTAACATCAATTTGTACTTCAGACATTATTTCATAGGGAGTTTCCGGGAGTTGCCAGTCTTGAACTGGTTGACTGAAGAAAAGCAGATTACGCAACTTTGGCATTTTCAGTTTGATTGCCGGCCACAAGCCAGCCCTCCTGCCAGCCGACCGATCTCGCCGCACTACGGAGCCCTCTCCCAGTTTTTTCTCTTATTTTGTATAATTGAGAAACATGTTTCCAAAAGGATAGTGTCGTGTTCCTTATACCTTTATTTGCATTCCTCTCTTTTGCAAAAAGGAAGAACCTAATTTGCAAAAAAAAAATTCCACCAAACACGTCCTTTTTTTATACAAGTCGGGGATTGAGTGTACTGGTATCATCTCACTGTTTCCGAAACACCGGCTGCAGTGACTCAGACGTAATCCCCTGAGGAGTGAAAAGAACATTTAAAAAATGAAGAAGCATGCGCTGAACTGGAGCTGGAAAAGCTGGCAGGAAATCCTAGATTTAGCCCTATAGAAAAAAGCAATGACCTGTGGAATAAACATTTGTCTGTATTACTGTATGTAAATGGCTTACTATGCGTCTGTTAGAAAGACGTAATGAGATTCTGTTGTTGTTTGTCTTCAGATGCGAGAGAATTCGCAGAGTTTTGCTTCTCTTCCCTGGTTTTTGGAAAACCTAGAAGTGCAGAGTTCAGATGTATGTTGTGCTCGCTTCTTCCGACACCTCCCTTCACCTCGCTGCCATTGATTTGGTCTCTTGCAAGGTTTTTCAAATTATTTTAAGACTATCTTGCTTATCTGTTTAAGAAAGGTGTTGTGATTTTTTTTTTCTTTTTTTTTAATATGCCTTCCAGTTTGACTCTCATTGTATTAAACTTTTAGAAGTTTCATGCTACATTTTTAGCTGAGCCAAACTTCTAATCAGCGAGGTACACTGATTAAGTTATTTCAATTTTTTGGATATGTCATTGAATCATTTTTTTAAAAAAAAAAAGTAGGGGAAGTCATAATTCATAAAAGAGATGAAGCTCTGGAAGTTCCTAACGGAGGCATTGTGGCTTATAGGATGACCAAAATAGTTCTGTGATTGTGCTTTGCCTTTGCTTTTTTCCAGACAGCAGCTGGAAAACCTTTGTCTCGGTTATCTCTGGAGAAACAAATAAACTCCAGGAGCTGTGGAGCGCACCACGCGCTTAAACTGTTAGTTCCTTTTTTTTTTTGTGGGATTTTGTTGGTTTTTTTGGTTTTTTTGTTTTTTTAATGCCTGTAAAATACTGAGACGGAGTTACTTTTCTTCCTATGATCCCGCATTTTCGGTTGGTGACGGGCGGGAGGGAGGGAGGGGTGGTGCTGGGCTGCGCGGCGGCTGCAGGGGCCGACCCACGGCACGCGCTGTGTCCCTGGCGTTTGTCCTCGGCACTGGGAAGTTGGAGGAGAGAAGTGAAGGAGCGTGTCTCTGTGTCACTGTCCTGGTTTATGCAGTATTTTCCCAGGCCTGCAAAAATGGGATATATTTAGTATCTGGAAGGGAATGGCAAATAAATGCATTATAATGCAAATTGTGCATAAGAGTTACAATGAGGCTAAATGTAATACAAGTCATAGTTCTGATGACAGCAAAATAAACAGATTACTTTGAGAAGCGTTGTGTTTCAGTCGCAGGACTGGCTAAGTGGAAGCTTGTAACTGGTTTATAGATGGTGGAAGTGGAGTGGAAGGATGTTTAATTCCATACAGACCACAGGCATTTCACGCGGACCGAGGACCGGATTCAGCCTGGGCACCCAGGAGAGCAGCAGCAGGTCAGCCTGGCTGCCTGCTATACTCCCTCCCCTTCGGACTCCTCCAGCATCCACAACTGCTGAATTAGAGGTTTTTGAAGGTACCTCCCTGCCCCGTCCTTTTACAGTCCCTTCATGGACCTGTCATCCATCGCGGTGCCTCATGTCATCTTCAACCGTTGGTCCCGTCTCTCCCCACAGCCTCCTGTGCAGCAGGAGATCGCTGTGCAAAGAACATTTTTTGGTTGGTCTCATGTCAGTTTTGTCAGGCGCCTCCAGTTCTTGCATTTAGGGTAAATTGTGGTTTTCCGCTCAATTTATCCATTACCTTCATGATTTTCTAAACTTCAGTCGTATACCCCTCAGCCATCGCCTCTCCAAACTGCAGTCTTTCAGACAGAATACCAGCCTTTCTGGTCTTAAGGCACCCCTCCATCTCCTCCTTCGTTCTGGTTGCCCTATTCTGTACTAACTCCAAAATGTCCTTTTGAGATGTGGAGACCAGAACTCAGTATTGCTGAGGATGTGAACGCGTCAAAATCCTATGCAGTCAAAATGACGCTCTCTTCAAGCATCCTTCCTGATGATGCCCACCACTTCGTTGGCTTTTATAGCTGCCTCCGCACTCGGAGCGGGAACTGGGTGCGGGTTGGTAAGAGCCGAGTGCTCAGCAGTGTTGTGGCAGTCAAGCGGCAAAGCCTTCCTTTTCATTTCTAGGGTAAGTGAGATGATGCTTTTTTCAAAAGGCCTCTCGGGGCTTTATTTACATCCATGGCAGCCTTCTGCCTCCTGGCAAAATGGGCCTTTTCACGTGCCCTTACCCCCTCCCCTTTCTCACGCTGGCTTTTCAGTTCCTCAAAAAATGGTGGTGGAAGAACAGAATAATGTAACACTTCTGCATTTTATACGTCTTCCCTGTTTAAGCTAGAACAAGCAGGTCAGAACGTTTCTTGAATAAACTCTATTAGTCTGAATTGGCGCCAGTCTGACTCCCACTGTTACCATGTTAACCTAGACATAAGTTATACTGGATTTCTCTTAATTTCTGAAGTTTTATTATGCAGAATGATGCGTCGGGAAAATAATGTAGTAGTAAGTATTGTGTGGTTTAGTTAAAGGTGGAGATGCACCAGCATCGTGCCCTTGCCGCAGTAGAGGTGTGCTGCACGATGGGCTACAGCGGGAAGAGCCTCACCGCCGAGCCAAGGGATGGACTTGTTTCCTCTGGAGCACCGGGGCTGGCTCTCCTGCCACTCTGCCCAGCACAGGAGAGGTGCCAACAAATGGAGGGGACCTAGCAAAGACCTGCCAAGGAGGTGGGAGGGCTGCAGCACGTGAGACAGTCATGGACAGGGGAGAGGAGCTCGGCTTGGTTTGGCCGGAGAAGAGTCTAATGGGGAACTTAATTGCATCTTTTCACCCTCAAAAGTGAGGTTACGGAGAAAATGGAAGTCTTCTGAGGGGTGCACACTGAAAGGACAGGAGGCAATCATCACCAGATGTGACATGAGAAACTTCTACTGAGGTATGAGGAAAAGCACCATGGCTGTGAGACTGGTGGAGCAACTGGACAGGTTGTCCAGAGGAACCGGAGGTTTTTGGGGTGCGACTGGACGAGCCCCTGAGAGACGTGCTCTAACGGTGCAGCTCTCCCTGCCTCCAGCAGGTCTGAACGGGCGGCGTCCTCCTGATCTCAGTTTTTTCTTTGGTTCTGTATTCGTGTATAGATAGGCAGACGTTGCCGAAACGTGTGCGTTGTTCTCTGCGGATTTCGGTCTGATCTACCATCGGTCCTGTTCACAAAGCGAAATGTGAACTCGCAGCGGCACTGGAGAAAGCAGTGGCTGCCTGTTCTGGGGAGCGTTCAGGGGTGGGTCTGTGGTACCCAGGAGACTTCACGCTCGGGCGCTTCAGAGCCTTTCTGCTCTTTAACGTCACCCACCCTTGTTCGAACCCCACCACCCTCGCTGATGGCTGAACGTGCCGTGCGGTTTTCAAAATCCCAGCCTTTCTTCTCAGAGAGAACTTGAGGTCCCTTGGTGGGGAGGCAGGGAGGAGTGCTGTAGAACGGTGAAGCTGTTTTAAACCGGGATGCAGGAGATGCCGGTGCCTGTGCCAGCTCCCTTCCCCAGGTGGGTCGGTCCGTCTGGCCACGCAGCAGAGCGGATCAGGGCAGCATCTCGGCTTGGCCACCAGATCACTGCACGGCTCCGAAACCCATGCTGCTGTTGCAGTGGAGGGAGCCGTGCCTGGTGGGAGCATGTCGGGGATGAAAGGTGTCAGGGGGACCCATGCCTGGTGGGAGCGCATCAGGGATGAAGGGTAGCGGAGGGAGCCATGCCTGGTGGGAGCGCATCAGGGATGAAGGGTAGCGGAGGGAGCCATGCCTGGTGGGAGCATGTCGGGGATGAAAGGTGTCAGGGGGACCCATGCCTGGTGGGAGCGCATCAGGGATGAAGGGTAGCAGAGGGACCCATGCCTGGTGGGAGCGTGTCGGGGATGAAGGGTAGCGGAGGGAGCCATGCCTGGTGGGAGCATGTCGGGGATGAAGGGTAGCAGAGGGAGCCATGCCTGATGGGAGCATGTTGGGGATGAAGGGTAGCGGAGGGAGCCATGCTTGGTCGGGAGCGCGTCAGGGATGAAGGGCATCAGGGGGACCCATGCCTGATGGGAGCATGTCGGGGATGAAGGGTGGTGGAGGGAGCCATGCCTGATGGGAGCATGTCGGGGATGAAGGGTAGCAGAGGGAGCCATGCCTGGTGGGAGCGTGTCAGGGATGAAGGGTAGCAGAGGGAGCCATGCCTGGTGGGAGCACATCAGGGACAAAGGATAGGGATGCGATGACCTGCATGCCAGGGGACACCTCATCAGGGCACCCCTTCCAGCGCAGGAGCACGTTGCGGCTGTATCTGGTGACCACCGAGGCCCTGCAGTGGCACTGGCACGCCCGGCCTGGGAAGCCCCCCGTGTCCAGGAGTGTCCCCAAGGTGTCGCACTCCACACTGCAGCCTTGTCCCCCTCCATGCCACCCTCCCCAGCAGGCTGGGCCATGCCCCCAGCCCAGCAGCTCTGGTGTGGCCTGGGCTGGGGTCCAGCTAACGCGTCTGAGGGGACGCTTGGTCTTTGGGGGTGCTCGGGCGCTCGGCCATTTCCAGGGCCCGCTCACCAAGGTAAGGGTGGACACCAGCTGGTGACATTCTCAAGCTGCTGATTACCTTAGTAAAACGTGTACCTTCTGCCCCTTAACAGGAACTTCTCCCTTCTTGCTTAACATATATTTTAAGGTACTGGATTTAAATAAATAAAGGGTCATAAATTTATGTGATCTCCTGCTGTTTCTCTGTGTGTATGTCTAGGATGACAACGAAGCCAACAGACCCATGCCAAACAAAGGAGACCATGGACTAGGAAATGAGAAGTTCAAACCTGTGGTACCTTGGCCTCATGTCGAAGGTGTGGAAGTGGACTTGGAATCCATTCGAAGGAAAAATAAGGCCAAAAATGAACTAAATCATCGTGGTGGTGGTGATAACAAACAGCAAAACATCATCCAGAGGCAGTATCTCACATTTAAGCCTCAGACATTTGTATACCGAGATCCTGTTTTACGACCTGGAGTCCTTGGTAATTTTGAACCCAAAGAGCCCGAGCCTCACGGAGTTGTTGGTGGCCCTGGAGAGGAAGCGAAGCCATATGTTTTAGGACCAGATTACAAAGAATCCATTCAAGCCAGCATTAAAGAGTTTGGGTTTAATATGGTGGCCAGTGATATGATCTCACTAGATCGGAGTGTTAATGACTTGCGTCAAGAAGAGTAAGTAAACTTTTTTTTTGCTTTTACTTCTGGTTTTACAGGATTTAATTATTTTCTTTCCATATATCTTAATCGATGCTTAAAATATTATTAATTAGGCCAAATACTTAAGGCTTCTTGTCCTGACAGGCAGGACTGCTGTACTGTACCAAATGTATTATTCTTAATGCTGTTCCAATTATTCCTTTCATGAATACTTAATCTATATTGATTTATCTCTGAAGTAATTCATTTTAGTGTCTAATTGCATGTATTTGCATGTTCCAGGTCCAGCCACAGTCTTCATGGTCATATCTTTTCTTAATGCATAACTTCTTTAGACTTGTTTTTAAGAAAGAATGCTTTTTCTTTATTGTGTTTTGCAGAAGTTCCTATACTACAGTTAGTTTATTCAGTTTTGGTTTCACTCCAATGCTTTAAAAAATTAAAAATAAAAAAAAGGAGAACAGAAACAAAGGGATATCGTTGCCTTTAAACAGTTCTGCTTAATTACCTGCGTTAACAGAAGTATAGATCTGCCGTAGCGGTGTTTGGGGTTTGGAGCTGACGAAGAGTAGTTTTCTAACAGTTTCTCACTGCATTTGTCATAAAGAAGGAAGCAATCTTAGAAAAAACATTTTTTACTTGCTGGGAGGGTGTCTACTTTGGTGTGGGGAAATTCTGGGAAGTTACTAACATTTACTCAATAATTACTAACAGATTTACGTGCTCTCTTCTGATCTCTGGTATATGCTGGAGCCAAATTTGCTCTCAGGCTGATCTGCATTTGATACGCTATTCCTTGTTAAATGCCAGCGAAGGACAGGTCTCCGAGCAAACCGGTGGATGGCTGGGTGGTTTTTGCTTGGGGTTCTTCGGGTTGTTCTTTTTTGGTTTGGGGGTTGTTTTTGCTTTTGGAGGGGAGAGTATGTGAATTTAAATATGAAATGAGGTAGTTGCCCGTTTTTCTTCCCCTCCCTTCCCCAGCCGTGGAGCTATGCCAATCCCTGGAGGGGGCGCCAACCTCTGGACGGTGTGCTGCCAGCTGTGGCACTGCCCGTTACCGAAGCTCTGCCGTGGCCCGTTGTCGTGGGTGTTTTTCCGTTTTGCAGGGTGGGAGAGAGCATCCGGCTGTCTGACTCAGCCCGTGCACGTGCGGCGGCTTGCACTTACCGCCCCGTGTCCACTCGCTGATGACAAGGGATGTGCACGGAGCCCAGCATTCCCCATCCTGGGGGGTCTTGCTGGAGGTTTCCAGTTGCTGGTGCTGGAGAAGAGGACCATGCCTGTCCCCCGCCGGGGGTGAGGAGGCCTTGGCTGTCCTGGGGTTCACGTCAGTTCTCTTCCTTCGCTGCAGTCAGCAGTTGGGCCTCTGCGCTAACGAGGTTTTTCTGAAGGGGAGAAACCGATCTGGGTAACCTGCCTAGGTGATGCGGGATGGAGGTATTAGACACAGTTACTTCTCCCAGGTAACAGGCGACAGGACAAGAGGAAACGGGTTCAAGTTGTGCCAGGGGAGGTTTAGGCTGGACATTAGGAAAAAATTTTTCACGGAAAGAGTTATCGACCATTGGAACAGGCTGCCCAGGGAGGTGGTGGAGTCACCATCCCTAGATGTGTTTAAAAGTCGTGTAGATGTGGTGCTTAGAGACATGGTTTAGTGGCGGACCTGGTAGAGTAGGGTCAGTGGTTGGACTTGGATGATCTTAAAGGTCTTTTCCAACCTAAACGATTCTATGATTTAGCAGCAGTTCAAATTTATTAATGATTTGAGGTAGATCAAGGGATTGAGTTTAGCAGCACTTAATCATTAACTGATTTAAAGATTTACAAAGTGATTTAACAGCAACTTAATTACAGATTGGAAGATTGCAAGACTTACACTGACTTACTATAAGGTATCCCAAACCAATATATATATGTATGTATATAAGCAAAAACACAGGCTTCAGATTAATACGTATATAAGCAAAGGGTATAAGCATACACACACACACACCCCTCTACGCACGCACACCCCCCACAGTTTGAAACCGCTGAGATCAAAGATCTCTTAATATTGCATGACTCTCTTGAGTCGGCGGGTACCCCTTCTAACTCCTACGTGTGCACGGAAAATCGGAGCACATCCACATCCATAAAGCTACTGCATATTCACCATAAACATGTAAGTGGAGAGGTGGAGGAAGGAGAGGCTAGCATAGAGTTAAATTTCCCAAGTTAGGGTAAATACTCTCGATGCATCAGCATTCCTCCACGGGCGGTAACTGAGGCTGGAGAAGGATTGTCTCGCCCTGGTCCTTAGTCCTCGCTCAGTTTGCCTGAGGCAGCGTCCCGACTCAGGGGAGGTGCTGGCCACAGCCCGCTGCCGTCCAGAAGAGCTCCAAGGGTCTTCACTAGAATCGCTACTTATAGGAGCCGAGATAATTGACTTTCGTCAGGTACTTTTCCACTCCGGCCCAGCTTGGACAATGGAATAGTCCAGTACTTTCCATCGGTTACGCACACCCAGCACTTGTTAGGACTTGTGGTCCTGGTGGCCCCCTCTCTGCGGCCACGCTGCGTATGTCGTCAGGAGTGACTGATGATAGTTCTTACCTTCAGACGGTAGGAGCCATGGGAACCAGGTGCACCAAGGGGTTGCCGTAACGTTCTAGTCCATTGCTCTCCACCCTTTCTACCTTCCATGTTAGACCATTGTGTACCGTTCTGGTCATGCCAGTATTATGTGGCCCGGATGGGCAGGGAATTGTGCCACGTATTGAGAGGCCTGGGGGGGTTGCACCACCACACTAGGTGAGCGCTTGCTTTTGGGAGGCTGTTCCCCAGACACTGCTGCTTCTGCCCAGGCACTGGAGGCAGCAGGACTAAGGAAGCTCACGGAGAAGAACCATTTCCCCGTCGGGTGCCGGGATGACCTGAGCAGAGGGGAGCCGATGCCAGGAGTGGCTCTGGCCCTGCCGTCCCTGGGGAGGGCGGTGGGAGCACGCTGCCTCCTTGTCCCCGGCTCCGCAGGGACAGCAGCGCAGGAGTGGCAGCGTGACGGTGGGACAGGGCTGGCAGCCCTGTCCTTGGCAGCACAGCCAAGTATTCCCTCCCTGCCGTTCTTCCCCAAGGGGGAGGGCGGCAGAGAGCGACAGACAGATCTGCGCCTCTAGCTTCCTGAAGTGTTTTTGCCATAATCTCAGAGTTTGTCTTTACTCTCCTTCAGAACAGAAGTAATAAATAGAAATTCCCAAAGAAGAATTAAATACTTTGCATACTGTGAGGAATAAATAGGAGGGACAGCCATGTGACCGATCGGAGCAGAAAAGATGGATTTTAGAAATGGTTTCCTCTGAGCACACTTGCAGATAAGTCTTCCATGAAGGTCAAAGCCAGCAGCTCAAATTAAACGTTGGTTTTATTATTTAATATTCTAAGCAAGCAAACAAAAGAGCATGAAAAACGGTGTGAACAAAGGGCATCTTTGAGACAACTTTATATCAAATATTTTATGTATTGGATACTTGGGATGCTTGCAATTGTCCTGAATGGGTTAAAGGTTTATAGCTTCCGTGTGCCACCTGGGAATGGCAGAAACGAGGGGAAGCGAGGTGAGACGGCGGATGCTGCTGTACGCTGTCAGGTATCGGCACACTCACTTCCCTGCGCATCCCCGACACCGGCGAGAAATGCAGCAGAAGGCAGCGCATCGCCTGCCGAGTGCACTACTCATCTTCCTGCCGCTCAGCTGCTTAATAAGCCCAGGAGCCATTTTGTGTTGATAAGGCTGGCCAACATTCAGTTTAATGCCACCGAAGAGCAGTATAGTCATCTTTTTTTGGTTAACGATACCTTGGCATTGCTAATTGAGGAAGATCTTTCAGGCAAAGACCGGGTTATGCGTTGATAGGCATTCAAATCCACCTAGACCTCGCCTCAGCCTTCTCCTTTGAGCATGAGAATTTTTAAGCGTTACCTTCAGCAGTGAGGTTTGCTCGGTGCAGGATGCCAAACGCTTTCCCAGGCAGTGCTAGCGGGAGAGAAATAGTGCTGCAAGAACTGTCTCCCTCAGCTTAAAAGCCGCGCAGCCTTAAGGCTTGTCCCTGCCGGAGCGGGAAGAGCGGAGAAATGCCAATAAAGGGGGATTCAGTGGTGCTATGTTTAGATTTGACTTTGGAGTCGGACGCGTTGCCGAGATGGTTTGCCAGCTGCCTTTATTGATTCAGTAGGAACTTTGCTGGTCATTCTGGGCGCTCTGGGCTGCACTGCAAAGCTTTAACCCTTGCTGCGCCCCGCAGAGAGGAGTGACGTCGGATGCCGTGGGGACGTTGTTATCGGGTACATCAGAGTATTTCCATCTCGCCAGCCCTGCATACTCTTGCCCCGTGGATTTTAACCAGTCTATTTCGAGGTTGAAGCCAAGCGCTTCTGTTAAGTCATTGGTTTGGTTAAACAAAATCAGGCTGTGTGGGGATACGTAAAAGTCAGTGTAGGACACCGCAAAGATGGCATCATCTCACTGCAGCCTTCCGGCACGCTGCGGGGGGGCCCGGGGAGCCATCAGCTGGGTTTAGGTGGAGCAATACCTGGTCTCCACCTTATTTCTAGTTGCGGAGAAGTAGAACAGGCATAGCAGGTCCTGTCCGAAACCTCTCTACAGTTGCTGGCAGAAAACTTTTTCTTAAAACTTGGTGATTTCTACTGGTTTTGAATCTTTTTTTATTATCCTGATAGGTGGCAGCCTTTTACTTTTAAGAGCAGTCGTTTATATTGAATTTTACATGTTGTCCCTGCGTCCTAGCAGATGTGATAAACCTAACGTTAGCTTTAGGGAAGAAGAATATTAATTTGATTGCTCCTTGAAATTTTTTTTTTTTTCCCTTTGTGTTCAGGAGTCTGCACAGCAGTAGAGCTGAAATAAAAATATAGTGATAAAGTTTCTGGGTGATCTTGGGTTCAAGATAAACACACCATGCTAGGGAACTTAAAAACGGACCTAGGTTTGAGGATGAATGCTGTCAGGTAACAAGGCATGTCCTCTCGAAAAAAAATCGTAACTGAAGAGAATTGCTGCTAGGGACAACAAGAACCGAGTTGTTTTTCCAGCATAATGAGCCACTTGTCCAGGGTATTTTAAAATAAAATGGAATTTAAAAAATACGGCTATACTGGGTCTGACCAGAGATCGTTTTTCTTGACAATCTTGTCTGTGGCTCTGGCCAATAACATGTGCTTGGGAGAAAACATACAAGAATGGACTAAATTTCATTCCTGGCAACCACTGGGCTGGGACACATGAGCCAAAAATTGCAACAGGGTTGTCATGCTTCATAGACCTTTTTCTGTGCAGAAACTTGTCTTTCAAGTGCATTTATACTCCTGGAATTAATGACATCCTGAGTCAGTGAGTTTTTCCAGGCTGAAGAGCGCGGTGTGGTTGAAGCTCTCCTCCCGGGTACCGTCACGTACCTCTTACGCTGCCGCCCTCTGGAACGGCTCTATCAGAGATACCTGCATCAAGCTGCTATAGAAATGCTTCGTATTCCTTCCTACCATCCTATTTGAACTTCCATTAACTCTGAGCTAAAATGCTCAAAGAGCTATCCACGATTCACTCCAAGATCTTTTTTTTTTTTGAGCGGTTTAGGGTCTATCTGTGAGTATGTGTGCTAAGGGTGGTCTAACACTCCATATACTTTCATTTGCACTTGCAATGAGCTCTCCTGCCAGCTCATTTCCTCGGTAGTGTCCTTAAATTATTCTGCAGCTGTTTATATTCATTTTAATTGCAACTACCAAGACCTTTTTTATTGTTCAGTGGTGACCTGGAAGAGGAGGTGGACAGCTTGGATCCCAGCACAGGCACTTACGCTGCTACAGTCACAAACACCCTTAAAAAATTGGAATGAAAAGACTGTTTTTACACTTTAGCAGTCACTAATTTAAGAGATCTTCCTTCTTACCCTGCCATACTTTGATGAAGAACTTTGCTTGTAAAGAAAGCAAAGAACCTAATCAAAGGCTTTGGAAATGCAGTTAATCTGTTAATAGGCTCACTCGTGTCCACATAGTTTTTGATTTCTTCAAAAGATGACAATATGTTTCTTTGGCATGGCTTTCTTCCACAAAAACTGTGGGGTTTTTTGTGGTTTACTATTTTTTTTTATTTATTACTAGCTTCTTTTCAACACAGAAGTCAGAGTTAGTGGCAATTCTTTAGCTCCCCGGGGCCCTTTTGTAAAAATTGGTGTCATGTTTTCCTCCCTCTGTTCACTTGATAACAAGGCCGGTGTCAGCAATAGTTTGTCAATTTATGTTGTATTCTTTTGGAAACACTGGATTTATTAAAAAAAAAAAAAAAGAAAAAAAAGAAGAAAGCAATTAGGTTATTCATGGCAGAATAATCCAGTAGAAGCTATCATGCAGATATCTGTTATCTCTGAATTACAAAGTCCCTAAGCTTTAGCTGGCTGAAGATAGGAGCATATAGTGGGAAGAATCACGGTGTGCTTGCCCTGTTTTCGTTCTCTTCCCTGGGTATCTGGTGTCGGTCACTGCTAAGAGCTCAACGGAAATACTTAATTTAGCTTTCCTGCTTCTGAAGTGGTCTCTCTTCATTTTGATCATCTATCAGCCCAACAGACTTTCTGGCAGGCATCCTCCTGGTGGTGTTTGAAAAAAATATTTCCATAGCAGCTTTTATACTTTAGTATTTCTCAAACTTTTTTTTTTTTCTTTTAATCTTATTACTTACATTCAGTTAGCCTGAATTAGTGCTCATTTCTGTTTTCCTTGTTTGGACACCACCCTGTGCATTTAAAGAATGTCTGCCTTGCTGCTAATGGCATCTGTTTTCCAATCCTGCTGGCTTTCCCTCATTCCTGTCTAGGCTTTTTTATGATTAATGGTAAACACTCCCAGCTTCTGATATGGTGTCTCTGCAAAAGCTCCGTGCTACCTGAAAGCCTTTTACCCTTAGATTATCTTTTCAGTAAGCCTGCCCGGTTCTTTAGAGTTCCCCTTCACAAAAGGAGGTGTTACTCAGACCCCTCTCTTGTGGCATTAGAACTTCGGCGTGCCGTGGCCGCAGTCGGCGCGTGGCTCCTGCCCAGGCATGTCTTCAGCTGAGCTCCGCGTTGTGCTGGGGACTCGGCGTGCGCTGCTTCTCTTGTGGTCCTCTGCTGTGCTGTCTGCTGGCGGCACTAACGAGGGGTAGCTGAGAGGGTACCCTCTGGGGGATGGTCTGTACGGACTGTGTCCAGCCTCTACCCAGCTGTGGGTAAACGCCTGACTGAAGAGACCTGTTACTGCAAAATCAGTCCTCCAGTTCAGTAGGTTTAAAACAGAGACCGAAGGGAAGTGATCGTCACTCTTAGAAGTCCAATTGCATGAAGCCTGTGGTTACCTGTCATGTCAAATCAGTGAATAATGTTCTTTCCTACGTTCTCATGGAAGAGATTAGTTCTGCTGCGTGACTATCTGAGCAGAAAGTGTTGTATAATAATCTCAGTGTGTTCAAAAAAAAAACAACCCCAGTGTTAAATGTTGTCATTGTGTGTTGTCCTCATTCTGACAAGAAAGAGCCAAACTGCATTTTGCTTTTTAGGTCATTACCCTAAATGGATCCTTGCAGGACGTAGCTTTATGCTTTTTATTCCCAGTGGCTGTTGTTAATAGCTGCCTTGTTGGGGGAGAAGGTGTTTGGAGGTGGAAGGTTTTTCACGGTCAGGATGATGGATGTGCCCTTGGTAAAATCATGTTGGCTGTTCCCAATCCCCTTCTCCTTTGTGCACTTGGAAATGGCTTCCAGCAGCATATGCTCTGTCATCTTTTCCAGGAACTAAGATTAGGATGGCTGGCCGTAGTTCCCTGGATCCTCCTTCTTGAAGGTGGGCATATGCCTTTGCCAGTCCTCAGGAACCACCATCAAGCACCAGGACCTTGGAAAAATGGTAGAGCATGACCTCACAATGACATCACAAACTCCCTCGGCACCCTCTGGTGCGGCCCATCCAGTCCCATGGACTCGTGCAGTGCTTATCCCGTGATATGTCCGGTGAAGTGGTCCCTGACCTACCCTTCCTCTGTGGTGGGTGTTCCTTCATGGCAGCAGGCTTTGCCACTAGACCAGGGACTTGGGAGGTGTGACAGCAAGCCTTGCCAGTAGAGACCGAGGGAAATCGTGTGTTGAGTTTCTCAGGCTTCTCTGTGTCCTTTGACACTAAGTCACATCTCATTCAACAGTAAACCCATTTTCTTTAGTCTTCCCTTTGCCTGTAAGCCCTTCTCGTTGCCCTTTCCATCTCATAGATTTCAACTCACCAGAGCTTTGCCTTTAATTCTCTTTGCATGTGCTCAGGCAGTATTTCTGTACTACTTCTAGGTAGCCAGTCCACGGATCTACCTTTCCTACTCTTCCTTTTTGCATTGGAGCTCCATGAGGAGCCAGGTGGGCTTTCTGCCATGCCTGTTGGACTTACTGCACGTGGGAATGGGCTGTGCCTGTCTTTGGGGGAGGTTGTCCTCAAAGCAGCCATTCCTGGGCCCTTTTTGGCAAAGTTGTAACACCTGAAATCATGAACTTCTCATGGCAGGTGTTCGGAAACATTTAAATAATGGCTTCTCCATGAAAGAGTAAAAAACGGAGAGAAAATTGCCTGATGGACAAAACCACTGATGACTACGAGCGTGGAGCTCTGAGAAGAGGCTGGCTGGCGTATGGTGCATATCAAGAGCTGCACAGGGTCATACAGGACCAAAGCCGTGCGAGTTGCTCCAAAAGATCTGCCTTCGGCATTTCTAAAAATGACCTGCCTGCAGCACATTAGTTGCAGTAGGCTCTTTGCAGTTTCTTTTGTCTCAAAAACTAAGCAGCAATGCGGGGTTTTTCTTTATGAAGCTCATTTTCCCCCACTGGGAAGACCCCACCCGTGCCTGCTGTCTCCGTTGGGATACTTTGCTGGGCTTGGGTCATGCTTATCGCACTGCGGGGTGAATTTTAGGTCAAGAAGCATTCTCTTAAAGCGTATTTTGAGCGGTGCTCTGCGAAACTCCCTGTCTGCCCTGTTAACTAAGTTGCACTACAGCCCTGGAGCCAGGGGCGTTCCTGCCCTTGATGAGATTTCAGTAATTAACTGTGTGTTGGCTGTAAGAAGGGATCGGTGCTCAACCTGCTGTGCTGGGGCGTGATGTGCTGTTGTTACCCGGCCCCGGGGAGACTTGCTTACAAATTATTCTTACTGACCCAGAGGGCTTTAGTCTTATGACTCTATTTAAGCTAGATTTTTTTCGACAGCTTCTTTTGACAAACGTTGCAGGAATTCTATCCTGAGTAGTTTGACTGGGAGAGGAAAGCATCGTGACTCTTTGTGAATGTTTATGACATGAGACAAATTAATCTCTTACCGGATTATTTTTTGTTCAATATGACGATAGATAACTGCTGTCTCCTCACCAGCGCGAGCCAGAATTTAGCTGCGTCGCCCACACACATCTGTCAGTCTGATCCTGGCAAAATAAATATTTTTAAGTGTTTTTTCCTTCCGTGGATTATCCAATTTGACTTTTCCTTTTTAATGACGTTATTGCCGTTAGAGGGCATGCCCTCTGGGCCGTACAAATTTGTACTTAAATAATTGGACCTGTTGTCATGGGTCGCCTTTTTACCAAATAGAACAACTGGCGGTAAGCTTTTGTTGAAAAACCTGAAGAAGTAACTCTTCCTTGCATGAGTACAATGCTCCTTGTGTACAGAAACGTATTTTGGGCAACTGTTTTTGCAGCTCCTGACATTTTATAAAACACATCAAAAGGGAAAAGGAATTGGCTTGTTTTTAAAGTCATACATGCAGTTTTGAAGGGAGTTCATTCTATTTTTTATTATTTTTAGTACAAGCAGAGGAGGGAATTCTTGCCAGAAATAAAGACTTCTGACTTTACTTAAGAATACACACGTGCAGAGCTGTGTGTTAATAAAGTAAAGCTGTTAGTAAAGGTATTTTTCCTGTTGTGGTTTGATGGTGACAGCTTTGACCCTTCAGTTGGTTTAAGTGCTACTAAAAATATCAAACAGTATAGTAAATGTTTAGTGCTGGACTTGAGTTGAAAAAATACTGACATCTTTAGTTATAAACAATTAATCAAGGTATGAAATAAGGCAGATGATGAATCATGGCTGCTCACTAGAAATGGATTGTCTTTTTATTCTGGGTGAATAACATAAATTTGATGTGTTCTATCACTGCAATTAGTAGTTAGTTGTCCAGTCACTCCTGTCATAGCCAAGGAGATTGAATAGAAAAGCTCTGGAGCGGAGCTTGCTTTTTTCAGGAATGTGATTAGTTCCTTAATTATAGCACTGTGCAAATTATGTATTTGATACTGTTATACAAAATAAGCTTTCAGTAATTACCATTGGTATCTGTGTCATTGGAAATGGAGCATTAGGGACTTGGTTTCATCACACATGGTACCTTGGGAAAATCTTTTATTCAGGTGCCACATAGTACACTGGAATGGTTCTGTAACCGACAAATCTAGTTTTATAGTATGCACATAAATCTTTGTGTGCTTTACGGAGAGCTGGGGTTGAGAATCAGGTGAATTACAGTGCTCACACTCAATCAGGATGGCTGGCTTTCCACCCAGGTTATCAGCTGCCTTACTGCTGGCAACACTCCTGGAGGAAAAAAATTGTGTTTAGATTGTAATTAGCCATGTATTGCCAGAGCATCTCCTGTGGTCAGGAAAGATTTGAATTCCAGGCGTTGGACTTAACAGAAAATGCTTGGTTTTGCTTTAATGTTTCAGGTCTCGATAGTGAAAACTATAGTGAAGATGGATCCTGTGTCTCTTTAGTGTTGGCTGCTAGCGTTTCAAATTTTAAGTTTCAGCAGAGAAATAGTTCACCTGAAGAGTACAAGGATGAGAAGAGAGGCACCGGGTATGTTGACTGTAGTTGGATTTACTTACCCGTGTGGGTGGTTCTGCAGTGAGAAGATGGAGCTCTGAACAGCACCTCTTACTCAACAAAAATGTACAGCGTAGCACCTGGAGTATATTTAAATTCTGCCTTAAACCTTGACTTTGGAAGAGGGGGCAGAGAAAAGCCTGAGAGGTTTCCTGCTGCCGCGTGTGCATCCCTGCAGGTGCCGTCTTGGATCATAGGAATTTTGGGGCAAATGGAGGAAGCATTCTGTCAAATGAACTGTAATCTGAATGCAAAATTAAAAAATGAAATTAACTTCTTATGCTCTGTCTTGTTCCTGTTAAGCGGAACTTATTGTGGTAGAGCATTTCAGTAAACTTGTGTGATATAATTCAGTCCAGCCGAGCATGGGTAGGAACTTCAGGGTTTAGTACCCGATGAGCGAGGCGTGGTGGAAGTGAAGTATTTCTGTGAGACTGAGCCCACTGCCTCAAGCTTCTTTCTCGCCTTTGGTTTATTGTATTAGGTAAAACTTGTCAGTGTTCAATTAATCCAAAATTACTCACAGCCTGGACTCTCCTGAGCTGTGCGTAAGCAAATGCATCAAGGCCTAACATCCTAAAGTGGTGCTCACCTCGATGGAGACATGATGGGACTTGCCACCTGTGGTGAGTTGTAGCTCCTCACCTGTGTTCTCTGAGGACGCAGTGCTAGCCGCTTCCCATGGGAAAGCATGGCCAGGAGCTGCTCTGGTGCCACCAACCCATGGCAGCACCCTGTGCTGGTGCCCAGGGACCTGCTTGCCCCATCCCCTCCTCCCCGTGGTGTGACACGGTGTGTCACGTGGTGGCAGAGGGACTGGAGACCAGTGGGGAGATAGTGTACCAATTCCAACCAAAATGGGGAAGAAGAGGGATTTGGCTCCATCTCTCTGTAAGGTGGCTTCCCCTGCCCCAAGGAAGGGAGTTTATTTTAGAATCATAGAGTCATAGAATGGTTTGGGTTGGAAGGGACCTTAAAGACCACGTAGTTCCAACGCCCCTGCCATGGGCAGGGACACCTCCCACCAGACCAGGTTGCTCCAAGCCCCATCCAACCTGGCCTTGAACACCTCCAGGGATGGGGCAGCCACAGCTGCTCTGGGCAACCCCGGCCAGTGTCCCACCACCCTCACACTCAACAATTTCTTCCTAAGATCTAATCTAAATTTCCCCTCTTTCAGTTTAAAACCGTTCCCCCTCATCCTTTGGTTCCACTCCCTGATCCAGAGTCCCTCTCCAGCTTTCCTGGAGCCCCTTTAGGGACTGGAAGGGGGGTCTAAGGTCTCCCCGGAGCCTTCTCTTCTCCAGGCTGAACAACCCCAACTCTCCCAGCCTGGCCTCACAGCAGAGGGGCTCCAGCCCTGGCATCATCTTAATGGCCTCCTCTGGACTTGCTCCAGCAGGTCCATGTCTCTCCTGTGCTGGGGACTCCGGAGCTGTGCCAGCTCTCCTGCCCTGTGGTGTTTATTGCTTCAACTCCTTCAGTGTTGGGCAAGTGATACTACGGGTAAGAATCTCGTGATTAAAAACAATGCAAAGTTTATTCTTTCAATTTTCCTGTCAGCCCCAGTGCTGGGTCTTTGTGCAAACCTTGCCCTGAGTTTGGATCGTGGCGCTTTCGGAGGTGACAGGAGACGTAGCTTGTGCTTCCAGGGGCACTGGTGACCACGTTCAGTCACATAGCCTCGCAGGCTGCTTCAGGAGTGGAAGCAGACAAAGCTTGTAGCTACCGTAAAAATAGGAGATGCTGTTTCAGCATAGTTTTAAGCTGTCAGGTAGTGTGTGGTAGAGGTTTTGCTGCTGTCTGCTGAAGGGGAAAACCTGCTCAGCTGAGCAGACTGTCCGTCGTGGGCCGCCTGGTCACCTCTCTTCCCGAGCCCCTGTTTTGTAAGTTGACTAGTTTTATATTAATGGTGCATAAAGATATCCCGTAAGGATTCGTAGGTACCAAATGCAGTGTTCGCATTAGATTTACTTAGTCATGTCTTAACAAAAATGCCCGGTGCTGTAACCTGCGTCTGTCTCCTGGACCTGGGCGAGGCCTGCTCTGGCCTGCAGGCCGCCAAGCCGGGGCCCTGGCGGTGTCAGCCCCCTCGATGAGCAAACTCCGGAAGGTGTTTTGGGAAAGAAACCCCCATCCGCCTTCTTTAGGGGGTAGATGCCGTTTGCTGCGGTAGTCCTAATAAATTGGTGATTTAAAATAACAGGCAGCCCTGAATTCAGTATTAAACTATGTAAACAGCCTGCTGTCTGCTGAGCGGCTGTCTCCTTGCAAGGTAAGAGCAGGCCTTACTAGTGAAGGAAGCTGCAAACAAAAGCACAGATTCTAACTTATTTTTAGGCTCTGCTAGTGCTAGAGCCCCTCAGAGCCAGAACAATGCGTGCACTATGAAGCAATTATCAGTAGGTGATAATTGACATCACTATGGATCTCATACCCCTTTAAACATTAAATAAAACTTAAAATACAATTTTAAAATGTGAGCAGTTTTATATTAATGGAGAAGAGCGATTCCATTTTTTTAATGTCAGTTACAATTTCGGGATAAATGCTGAATCGCGACCTTCGGCTTTGTACTGATTCAGGGCTCTCGGCTTGAAACAGCCAACTGCAGCGGCTCCGGCGCAGGAGTGGGACGGCAGCTGCCTCCTGTCTCGGAGACATCGGTGCTGCTGCGACTGGGTCTGGGCACACGAGTCCAGCGAGGGGACCAGGGCGCCTTCAGCAAGCGCCGGTGCAGGTTAGGTGGTTGACCTGAGGAAGAGCGTCTCAGGAAGAAGAGTGGGTTGCAGCCACGGTATCTCTTACTTTTCTCCAGAGTTTAGGTGCCGGTCTGCCAGGGAAGCTGGGAATTCAGGATGACATGGGAAGCCCTTCTGCTGGCTCAGGGTCTCAGATCGCTTGCTAAGTATCGATCTGATTGGGGCTCACCCTTAAATGACAGTTGCGGTGCTCTCCTTGTTCACGTCTTGCATTCCTGCTTGATGGCTGGAGCACTTTTCCAGCGGCGGCAGGCTCTAGGCTGGGCTTTTTTTAGCCTGAGGAAACATGAGCCTACGTCAGCAATGCTGTGCCTGCTAACGGGGAGGCTGTAGGGTCATCCAGTCCCTGGACTATGCACCCACCATCACTCTTGTGGGGCCAGGGGGTCTTCAGCAAACACAGGACGGATGAATAGGGTACAAGGCTGTAAGAGCAGAAGCGTCCTCAAGCCAAGGAGTGCTCCAGCCTTGCCTTGTATGAGGAATAGTGTGGCCAGCAGGACTAGGGCAGTGATCGTCCCCCTGTACTCGGCACTGGTGAGGCCCCACCTCGAATCCTGTGTTCAGTTTTGGGCCCCTCACTCCAAGAAAGACGTGGAGGTGCCTGTCTAGAGAAGGGCAACGGAGCTGGTGAGGGGTCTGGAGCACAAGTCCTGTGAGGAGCGGCTGAGGGACCTGGGGTTGTTCAGCCTGGAGAAGAGGAGGCTGAGGGGAGACCTTCTCGCTCTCTACAGCTACCGGAGAGGAGGGTGTAGCCAGGTGGGGGTTGGTCTCTTCTCCCAAGTAACAAGCGATAGGACAAGAGGAAACGGCCTCAAGTTGCACCAGGGGAGGTTTAGATTGGATATTAGGAAAAATTTCTTCATGGAAAGGGTTGTCAAGCATTGGAACAGGCTGCCCAGGGAAGTGGTGGAGTCACCATCCCTGGAGGTATTTAAAAGACAGGTAGACGTGGTGCTGAGGGACATGGTTTAGTGGTGGACTGGGCATTGCTACGTTAACAGTTGGACTTGATGATCTTAAGGGTCTTTTCCAACCAAAACAATTCTGATTCCAGGAGTCCCCATAAAAGGGGTCCTGTCCTGCTGTAGCGGGTGCACAACTTCATGATCAAGGGACAGGGACGATGGTGTGGCCCGGTCTCTGACAGCGCTCTTCCCTTCCCGGGGTGGAGAGGGAGTGGGGCTAACTCACATCTTAAGTATGTAGGCTAATAGTCAGAAGAAACACTACTCGCTCTGTTTCTCCATGAGATCACTACTGTATCTTTTGAAAGGTTTCATCTCGCTCCAGTGATGAGTCAGTCCGTGTTTTTCTGCAGTGATACCAGTGCTGATTTGGGAACAGGCAGTTTTTGTTCACGGGCTGCTTCCTTTCACCCCGGAGCTCCCTGCAGCAAAGGGAGCTGTGGTGGGACAAGTGGTGGGAAGCGTCCAGAGGCCGGACTAGCTAAAGGATGCTGCCCTCTCCTTTCTGCATACCCGCCGCAGTGCGCCGGCCTCTCAGCTCTATCAGTAGGAATTCAAAATAATGTTTTTAATTGAGTTTGTTTACCAGTTTGGTTCCCAGCACACTGCACACCCTGCTGCCGTGCGTGGGCAGGACAGAGCACCCAGGGGATGACGCCAGAGGGCGAAACGTATTTAAATCCTCTTTGTCACGGCCCCTCTGGCACTCTGAGTGTGTCCCCTGCCAGTTTTCCATAGCTTTGGCGTGGACACCCATAGCCACGCAACCCTGTCTTTCAAAACTGAAGCACGAGTCTGGAATTTCAGGCTTTTTCCCTTTCTGCTGCCTAAAATTTACAGGGGAATCTAGTACCGTAAAATTCAGCTTGAAACAGGAGGGAAATGTGTTTATGGTTTCTTGGTGTTTGGTTTGCCAGCCACTGGATGTCAGTGCTGCTCCGCTGAAGAAAGGCTCTGTCTTCCCTCGGGATGTGAAGGGTCCTGATTTTTGTTGCTCAAATAATTGAGCAATGATGTTTGAATTTCTTGGAAGGATTGCCGCAGGGTTGAAAAAGTGCATTAATTGCATGTATCTAAAACAACTCCTGTGTTTCAGACCTGTGGGTCTCGATGCAAGACGAGGGACAGGACTGTGCGCGGGGGCTGCTGCAGTCTGTTGGAGCTCCTGGGCTGGCCGAGCCAGTCAGCGGAGTGTCCAATAGCTGAAATAAAGCCTCTGGAAAAAACTGGAAGTATGATCTTACTAGAGGTATAAATGTAGTGCTTTTATGGCTTGCAAATGGCACATTTAGCAACACATGATTTTTCAAGTTTAAAAAGCAAAACGTGCTGACAGATTTGAGGAGATTAAGTTGGATGTGTAGCGAAAAGCCTGTCTAGACCTCTGGTTTTATGTTTTAAAAATGTATTAAATACAGATCAAAAAATGCTTATAAATTGCTCACAGATGTGTTGTTCAATTCAGGCTTTTGTAATAGGTTTAGCTTTTTAAAATTAAGTTACTTACTGTCTTTCATTCTTATGCTCTTCACCATTTTGTTCCTAAATATGACTTACCTACAGTACAGAAAGTGGGAGGAAAAAAAAAACCAAGCAAAAGATTTGGGGGTTTTTGCAGCATTTGCTTTGTTTCTGTTGTTGAAGGCAACCTGAAATGTTGTGGCGCTCTCTCTTTTTAATTGGAAGGCAAAAAAGTTTCCTAGCTGGAGGTGTGGGTCGGCAGCACGGTGCAACCTGCATCGGATGCTGCCCGCTCCTTTGGGGCAAAAAGTGCTATTAATGGCCACTGCCGTGACATGGAGCTGTTGAGTGGCGCTCTGCTGGCATGCCGATTTTCAATGGGGAGCACCCCATTTTCCTCCATTTTAGCACAGCTGTATCACCAAAATTAATCCAGGTGAATATATGCGTAAAGCAGCGCGGTTCTGTGATGAATCTGTTATTAAACACAGGATGGAAAAAAATCTTTCTTCACACAGCGGCCGCAGCGCACCGAGGTCGCGTACCCGTTGTGTCTCTGCAAACGGCTGAACGACTTGCCGACAGCTCGGACGCGCGTGCCACGGAGGGAGCGCTGCCGTCTGTGGTGGGCTGAAGCCTTTCGAGAGGGAGCTGTGGCAGCAGGGCGGCCGCGGTACCGGTAGCTCGCAAGCGCCATCGGCTGTGGGTGCTTCAGGCGTAAGAACAACCGAGCGGGAGGATTTTAGCCCCTAAACCACACTGGCGGAGATGATGCTGCGTCAGAGGTTGCTTACGCCATGCCTGAGCAAGAGAAAAAATGCCGTGTTAGATCGGTCTTAGTTACAGACTGTTTTGATGCTGTAATTTTCTTTTCCCGTAGGACCAAAATGAATAGCGTGTTTATACCAATTTCTTTTTTTTTTCTGCTGGGTTGAAAACAGATACGGATGCTGTTCCTTGACAATAAGTGGAATACGTCCTTCTTCACCAAAAAAATACTCTTTATATACCTGTAGATCTGCTGTGCGAGTTCTTTCTACGTTTAACACAGTTCAGTTTCAGAAACTGTGGTGATTTCTAATGATTAAGGTAATTTCTTTTCAAACACAGGAATGTTTCTGTGCATTTAAGCTTTATATTGTATATAGGGAAATATAACTATGGAAGTTTGTGCATCCTTAAGTTTAAATGCTTCCGTTTGTCAAGAATAATTGCTTAATATGTGATAGTGGTCTTTGAAAAGTCAGATTCTCTCTAGTAGAGACTTTACTTGCTGAAAGATGAAAAAAGGAAGTCTTTTGCCCATTGAAATCAAAAATGCTGTGTCTCTGGGTTTGGTGGTAGGAATTGTGTTATTATGGTTGGAAAAGGGGCGGTGATCAGGGAGGGAGACTTCCAGGTAAGGGAATACCTGGGCTGGCTGTAATTAGGGAAACCGTGAACACTCTCATTTAGGGATGCAGGTGGGGAAATGGACATGACAATGGCAAACGAAATGCATCGTTGATACATGTGATTAATGAATACTGGAAAGTGTGGACTGAATTACTGCTATGGCTTGTTTCTGAATCATCTGTAATACCTCGGGAAAAAACACCTGAGTCCAGGTCCACAGTGAAACCAAAGTGTGAAACATTTTACATGGATACAGACGTGCTTTTTGCGGTGTGCCAAGCTGGAACCCTGAATGAGTTTGGTGACTTTTTTTTTTAACTACGTTTATTATACCTGGAAGTTCAACCATGAATGATAAACAGTAAAGATCACGTCTTGTCTGCCGCAGGATTACATTTTTCCCACGAGCAACTATGCTTTTCTGACGGCTTTTGCAAACGGAGGCAGTTTTATGCAGAATAGCCGACATGAGCATTGCACATGCTGCTGCTCTACTTCGAGCAAGTTTACTTACTATGTGTGAATCTGTTTTAGTGTGAAAGGGCAGAAATTAATGACTTCTGATTGCCTTGCCACGACAGTGTTTGTAACTTTGCTAATTATGCAGGTTCTGCATGTGGACTGTGTAAAGCCAAGAGAAACACTTCACAGACAGTCCTGCTGCTGGATAAATCTGATTTAACGAGGCTTAGAATAAACCAGCGCTGTCTTAGGGTGTGTTATGCAGTAGGTGAGCCAAATGGCCAGTCTGTCCTGAGTGGTGGGATCTGGATGGTTTGAAGAAGACCCCCACCTTAGCAGCCACAGTTTGGGGCTTTTCTTCTGCTGTTCTCCACTGGCGGCACAAGCAGCGTGGTGCTGGTGGTACTGGTCGTGGTGGAGGTGGTGGTGCTGATGCTGGTGGTGGTTGTGGTGGAGGTGGTGGGGCTGTCTCTTGGCGGGGTCCCTGCAATGCCGTGTGCCCACCCAGGAGGAAGCATGGAGCTGTCGAGGCAGCAGTCGTCGTTCACCAGCGACGTCCGCCCTCTCAGGAGGAACAGGGCTCGCTGGCTGGAAGCGAGCTGCTCTTGGGGCCTCGTACCTCTGTGGTGCACTTAACCTATGTTACCTTTAATATCCTGTTTCTCTTTAATCTGAAGGACAGCCATCCGTGAAGATTTCATTTGCACAAAGATGTTGTTAAGCAGCTCTGTGAATCGTAATGTGAAAACTAATAAAATCAAAAATCTTTTTACAGATGCAAATACTGGCATTATGATGAAAACCTGCTCACCTCCAGCGTTGTCATTGTCTTCCATAATGAAGGATGGTCCACACTCATGAGGACAGTCCACAGTGTCATTAAGAGAACACCAAGGAAATACTTGGCAGAAATTGTGCTAATTGATGATTTTAGCAACAAAGGTATATTTGGAATATTAACACACTACTTGTAGAAAAGGAAACTTCATTTGTTTTAAAAATAGTTTTCTTTTGATTTATTACCTGCCGTGGATTGAGTTGACTCTGCAAGAAAAGTCAATCGCTTCTTCACAGTCCTTTCAGTTTTCAGTGAAGGAAAAGCTCTTTTCCGATGAACTGGTTTCAGAGAGGTGGCAATCCTTTATGTGTATTCAGCTGTTTGCCACACGGGATTTGTGGTGAGCTCTCTTCCACAGCTGTGGAGTTGTATATAGTAGAAAGCTGGGATAACTAGTACCTCTCTTAGCCCTTGTGAAAAAAAGTAGTTTTAAGAGTATTGGCAATGTTTGAGTTAAGCCTGTTAGGAAGGATTTCTTTCTCTATTCCATATAGGAATCCAGATTACTTTTTGGGTTTTTTAATACTATAATAAAGAGGTATCTAGGGCTATTGAATTATTCTGATTCATTTTCACTGTCTTTTCAATTTTTAACATCCTTTTTTTATTGAACATCATGTTGATGTGGTTATTGTTTCTTATTGTGGGGAGGAGCTTTTAAGAATTTAAGCGCGTTTTGATATCTGCCTTTCTTTTTGTCCTGCATGTCAACATTTTCAGAAGTCCCAAGATTTTCCTCTTCCTTTGTAATATACGTTTGTGGTCTTGGTTTATAGTCATGATGTACGTACTTATGTGTGGTTCTTATAAACATACACTGACTTTTTTCCTTTAATGGTGGTGTCTTCAGCATTAATGCAAATCGAGGCTGAATACAGAGAGGACCTGAAAGTGGTATGCTAGAGATAGAAGGTGATTTATATAGAGGAAATCAGTCTGCTTTTAAACTTCAAACAGATTTCAAAACAGTTGCACATTCTGCAAGATGTTGCTGCAGCATAGTTCTTGAATAGAAGTTGACAGAGAAAAAGAGTAGACACATAAATAAAAACAGAACTTTGCGTGTGCAGGGTGACAGTCCCTTCTAGACAGCGACGGCCATGGCTTTTAGGAGCCCGGGCAAGTTTGAAGTGGTCAGCAGCGCAGGATATGTTCCCTTTCCCCTTTTCTCTGGTTTTATAATAGCTGGCTTGGGCGACAGCATGGAAAGGAGGTGACTGTTCTGAAAGTCTCCGTTTTATCAGTTGTCTGGGCTTCTCCCAGTTCCAGCCTCACGGGAGTTGCTGTTTTCTGCAGGTATACCCACTGTAAACATTAAAACGGAACTCATCACAAAGTCAGGGTTGCCTTTTTTGAGTATAAATCACTATTAAAAATAATTATTGTATGTTAATTTTTACACCATGCCTGTAGGTAGCTATCATTTGCTGTTTGTTTTTACAGGAGAGGAAAAGTTACCTGTATAGTCAACTTGACTACATCTGGCTTAGTCTAGTACAGATACTGAACACTACGTTATAATCTCCTCTATCCTTTTACAGCTTTTGAGAATTTGGCTTAGATACACACACACGCTGTAAAACAAAAATATCTTCTCTCCTAAGGGATATAATTTTAATAATTCAGTCAGCAGACATGCTGTATTTTTCCTTTTCAGCTGGGATCGCAGCTCCTTCAGAGCTGTTCAAGGACTGAGTTAGCAGTATAAAATAACTACGACACTGATGCTCTCTGGAAAAACTACCAGATTTTTTTTACTAATGACTGGACTCAGTACTTGGGTTTCCCATGAGCTGTAGCTGACTCTGTGCTATGTATGTGTAATTCATGGAATGAATTTGTCTGGCGTAACAACTCGTATTACAGTTTTCCAGTATAGGACGATTGTTAAGTAAAGGCAGTATTTTTCAAGAAATTTGCTTTGAAATACAGAACTTTACTTATGCTCTCTGGTCATGTATGAATAGTTAGCAGATGCAGCTCACCTGGACCTAACATCCAGCAGACCCTTGTCTCTCTACTTCCCACACTTCATTTTCCCAAATAACTTTCCTGAATCAGAAAATCCAGCAAAACAAGCTCGAGATGCAATTTTCTCATGTGTGAGTAACTGGAGACAAGCACGGACTGGAACGGCTCTGAACACCTTGCTGCAACTGTACTGTTTCACCGTAATAACTCCTCAAACTGCTTTAGGCTATTACTTGGTAAACATAATTAACTCCATTTCAGTAATTCAAATTGTACTCTAGATGAAAAATGGCCGAGAGAGCAGAAACTTGCTCCACCTCCCTCTCCCCAGGAGAAGCATGAGCGAGTGCGGGCTGTGGAGACATCCAGCAGTTCGGAGAGCGGCACGACACAAGCGCTCTTAACCGTAGCAGAGCTGCCGGTGGCTTTTTGCTCTTCCAGCCAGAGGAACAGCGGTGCTGACAGCACAGAATCGAGGGTTTTCTCCTCCCCACCTGCTTTCAGACTGCACGCCTCCGACCTGCCTTGCCACCCGGTAACTGGGAGACCAGTGCGGAGGGACGGAGGTGCGGGGCCGGGTGGATGCGTGCTCACACGCTGTGTGGCTGTGTCCTTATTGCTCGGCTGCCCTCTTCTCCAGCGGTAGGAAATTAAAGCGGAGCGTAGCACTTGCAAACCCATCTAAGTGCTGGCTCATAAAGAGCCCTGCCTGTCCTTCTTTAGGAGAAATCCTCTTTCATCAGAAGGCGGTTACAGCTGCGTAGAGCCTTATATATGTTATGCCTTACAGGGAGGAACAGTCGCAATGCTTGGAAAATGTTATTTTCATTATAATTCTTTGTATAAAGTCAGTTGGGAGCAGTCTTTTTGCTGAACGACACTCTCCCTTCCCAAATCTCTTCTGCGGGGGCAGGGAGGGTTGGCTGGAGAGCTGCGGAGAGATGTGCTGGATTCTACTCGGCCGTGTTTTCCTGTGCCGGAGCACAAAGGGAACAGCCCCAAGGATAGGATGCCGCGCTCATTGAACGGCGCTAGTTCTGATGCTGTCAATGGAGACCCCTGTGTTAATGCGTGTTCGAGTCCAAGAAGTGTTGCGGCAGCTTCTACCGCAGCGTCAGTGCGGCCGTGCTGCTGCACGGGGCTTTTTTCCCCAGTTTTTCTGGTGAACCTTGATAGAAAGGGTTTATTTTACTGTGAGTGCCAGCTGTGTGGAGGATACAGCTGTTCTGGAAGGGCAGTGAGAACTGGTAACAGCGGATTTGCTGAAGCTCCCTACCATTACAGTTGTGTCGATGGGTGAGCACTGGTCAGGTACCAGCTTTATTTCTCTCTGAAGCACGGAGGTCAGGATCTCGGCGGGTGCAGCTCCCTTTTCTAGCCCGTGCACCTGTAAAGAGGGACTGCGAGGTAAATCCCGGTGTCCTCCTAGCCCGTAAAGGCTTTGGCCGCCTTTTGCGTTTTACTTGTTTTTTCTTTGTCGCTATCTGCGTTTCCCACGGATGCAGCAAGCCGTGAGATAACCAGCAGGGAAGCACTGAGCACGGTGCTTTTATTAACTGGCTTAACGGTGCTGGCGGTGGGGAAAGGGAAGCGTTCATCGGTGCCTGCACCACACCTTCGTGGAGTTAGAGGACGGGGCTCGCGGAGCTGCCCGAGGGAGGACTTCTGACACCCGTGTCCCAGCTCTCGAACCGGCAGCCGTGAGTCGAGGGGAAAAAACTGCTCTCCTCCTCCTCCCCCCTCCCCTGGTACTCCGCAGTGCCCGAGGTCTTCTGGAGAAAGGACGTGTTTTTAAAAACCATCGATTCCTGCTTTCATCACGCGCTGAAACGTGGGAGAAGAACCCGAAAAAGGGAAGACCAGATTGGTGGTTATAATATTTTGAAGGGTAAAATATACATTTTTAAACAAAGAACAGAATGCTGTAAGGCTGTTGACGGGGACCATAAATACACGTTCTAGCTGAACAAAACGTAACGCTGGGCAAACAGTATTGCTAACTGTAAAAGTATCAGGATTTTATCCACTGCTGTCATGCAGCCTTTGTAGCACGGGAAGGAGGGAGAATTCAGTTTTCCTGTGGGACGTAGCACTTGCTGCTAACCCTGGCGCGGTTTCAGATAATGGACTGCAAAGTCCCGAGACTCGCACTGCAGAAGAGCTTTGCACAGTCGCTGTGACGGGGTTTTACAGCTCCCTGTGAGCCGTACAGAGTCGAGCATTTGATAACTAAAACATTTGGCTTCATGGGCAGGAGAGCTGGAAAAAACTTCAGGATTTAAATCTTTAAAACATTCCTGACAGTCCTTCCATAACATGTACTTGGAATTTGCAGAATAAATAATGGTGTGGTATAAAGATTCTCTTAGTACCGCTTCAGTATGACCTCATTACTCTGTTGAATTTATCCTACAAAAATTTAAATCACAACTATCCTATCTTATATTCTATATCTGTATATCATGACGTGTTATTCTATATAGCATACGTGATAAAATTGCTCTTTCTCTGGTTCAGTATTTATATATCCTTGAAGTTTTCCTAACGCACAAGGATTTACCAAAGAAATTGCAAATGCGTGTGGGAAAGGAGAAGAGGCTACGTAAAACTTGTAGTTGAGAAAACTTACTCTTTTATAAATGTAGAGAAGAGGGATAATAAGAGTATTAAAAGCTAGTGGTTTCAGAAGACCGTTCTTTGGTAGAATTGCTGAATTTTCAAGTTTGGAACCTTCACTTCCAAAAAACATCGTTTCTGTTCTAATTAGTTATTTTGTTTAAACTAGGATTTTTTTTTAATACCATTGGCAAGAATATAAACCAGACTGAAACGTAAGTTGCAGGAAGCTCCAGGATTCATTCATTTTTATTCAGGGTGGGGAAAATGTTGTTGCTGGAGCAGCCTGATGGCGTGTTGCTGCTGAGCGGGACATCCTTCTCCTTCCCCCTCCTAGGTGTCCCTCTCCCGTTGGATCAGCGCGTGGGGGCCTCGGCTGGAGCTCAGGTGCCTTATTTTGGTTCCCGACTGAGAGAAACCAAGGCTGTCGGCAATCCGTTTGAGCCTTTCCATGCAAAAATAGGTCTGAAACGAAGAGCAGTAGTTAGACGAGCGTAGCCCCAAAGGGCAGGCGCCCGACTGCCGGCCCTTCTGCCTTTGTGCGTGTCCTCAACGGAATCAGCTGGGCGAAAACATTACACAACGCTAGGCTCCTTTTTTCCAAGTTGGGTGGTAGGAATGTGGCTCCCAGATTAGTCTGGCAAAGAGCCATGTGCAAACAGAAATCTGGAACCGTTTCAGCGTAGCCCATCTCGGCTCTCGGGCGGTTGCTCGTCCCTGTGCTGGCCGAGTCCCTTTGGCTGAAGGTCCCTGTCTCTGTTCGCTATGTGGGTCTGTAACGACCTCATCAGCATGATGCGCCGCAGCTCGTTTGCTGCTCTTCTGGCCCGCCAGTTACTCGTACTAATCTCATTAGAAGATTAGCACAAGACCACCCCCAACCCCAAGAGGGGACAGGTCTAGATGAGGGAGGGCAATAACTTGAGTATGGTGGGTTTCTGCCTCAGGTTTGCAGGTTTAATAGACTGACGCGAAAAATTGTGAGGCAAAAAGAGAGCGAGCGAAGAGAAATGTTGAACTGAGGCGTCGTGCCTTCGACTGTACGTGTGACATTGCCCGATGGGGAAAGACCGTGTGCTGAAGTGTAGAAACTTCTCTGTTGGTCTGCCTGGTTGAAATACAGGGGAAGACCTGAAAGCCACCCTGTGACCTGGTGAAGTGACGGGGAGTTGCCCACCCAGGTCCCCTGTGGAGTGGCCGACCACGTCAGCTGCTTCTCTCGAGATGTGCCACGGGGTCAGAGAGCTCCAAGGCTTCATCTCTTCACGTTTGTGAGCGGTACTGCGAGCAGCTGAGTTAAAGATTCTCTTAAATGGCTGTAGCTGTTTTGAAGTAGAGTTGGATTTGGGTTGTACTGAGAGCACAAAACTGTTTATTGTTAAACCTCACCCAAAATATATATCTTTTTTCTTTGTTATTTGATAGCACACTTAAAGGAGAGGCTGGATGAGTATATTAAGCAGTGGAACGGCCTTGTAAAGGTATTTCGAAACGAGAGGAGAGAAGGTTTAATCCAAGCGAGGAGCATCGGAGCCCAGAAGGCGAAACTCGGACAGGTAGGAGCCAGGTCACACACAAGTCTGTCGGTTTTTTCTTTTCTGGGGGAAGAAGTGGTGGTGGTTCTGCGTTCACATAGCTGTGTAGAAACGCAGCATTGTGTTATTGATGCTGTTTCAAAAAGAGATTCATTTTACTCATTTAATCTTCATTTTTTTGTTTATAATATGAAAGTATTGCAGTGTAAATAAGCTTAATTAAATCATCGTGATCTTGTATACAGAAATATAAATGATTTTATGTTTTTTTTTCCTTTTGAAGGTTTTGGTTTACCTTGATGCCCATTGTGAGGTGGGAATTAATTGGTATGCGCCACTTATAGCTCCTATATCTAAGGACAGGTAATATTCTCCCGTTATTTCCAGTGTCTGGCCTCTTAGGAAGAAAAAGTCACAGTAACGATCTTCACTTTTCAAACTATAGTCAATACGTTTTATATCTGTATCAATATATAGCTATATCAAACTGTATCCATATTTGCTGTATGATGATTTTATTATCTCCCAGCATAAAAGCTATGTAAGGAGGAAGGAAAATAGTCAGGCAAATAAATCTCCGGATAGTTTATTTCAACAGGCACACTGAATATTTTGCTTAGTATAGATTAAGTACAGGACAACTCTTGTCTTTGTAACAGTCCCTCAGATCATTGCAAAAATGTTCTGTTCTAGCTGAATAAGGAGCCTGATTAAACCAAATAGCTAAACAAACCCATGATTTTTGGTAGAGGAAAAGTAGCAGTAAGTGTTTTGATTTAACGGAGATTTAAAGCCCCTGGGATCTCAAGAGTTTTAGAACTTTCTCATCTTTGGTCTTGCAAATACGGTCTCACGTGTTTCCTCCGAAGCGCTTTGGAGCGCTGTCTCCAGGGAAGCCAGGCCAGGGCTGGAGCCTGTCCCTGCCGCAGCCCAGGCGCGTGCCGGGAGCCCTGGTGGAGATGCCGGCACTGGTGCCTGGGATGCGGAGAGGGGGCAGAGGGGGAGAGCCCCAGGGGTGGCGTTTCCTCCAGCGGTGGAAAGGCTGGTGTGCTGTTGTGCGGTCAGGGGGTATGTGTGTTTAGGAAACCATGTGCTTGTTTAAACTCTTTAATCCCATAAAATAACTACTTAATCCTAAAAACTATTTGTTAACCTGTCGTACTACCAGGACTTCCCTGAAGAGGGTTTTTTTGTGTGTTTTAAAGGCTGTAACTCAGCTTAAAGACTGTATTTGAGCCAGGGTACTAGAGAGAAGATGGAAATGCTTGTGTGCTTCCATCGAGCGTGGGTCACTCTCTTACAGGAGCAAGGCAGGTGCCAGCGGGCAGCTTTAGAGGTGTCCCCCGGGGCTGCCACCACCGGGAGGGCAGGGGAGGACCGGGGGGGGTGGCGGGCAGCACCCCGCAGCCTTCTCCCGGCCCTGCTGCCCCACGTGCCGCCTGCTGCCCCTGCGGCCCGAAGAAGAGCACGGCGTTAGCGTTTCTTTGCCCCCCTCTTATTTCTCCGTCTCACAGGATTTGACTTGAAAAGATGGAAATGCTCCAAGTTTGGTCACCGGGAAGCCCACTTGGAAAATCTGGAGAGAATAACAAGATAATGTCTTTTCCTTGGTGAATATTGTATGTGAGAGATCACAGTCAGGAGCATATTGCAAATCAAACAGGAAAAATTCTACTGAAGACTGCTGCTAGGGGAGCACCAGCAACTTGTTTTATCCTGAGAGGCTGGATTTGTGGGGCAGTTGAATAGGACAGAGTAGTGAAATCCATGTTTACACTAGCAAAAGCTAAGAGCTTATCAGACTTGTTGACAGCTGAGATCTGATATGAATAGAAATTAGGGGAAATAATAATGCTGTGGGAGCCCTAGCCCTCTGAAGGCTCCTCTGCTGCCTCCAGCAGTGTGTTATTGGAACGCCGATGTCAAGAAGTACACGTAATTGAACAAGTATTGATAAATGAGTTGATATATTAGCATTTCAGACCTAACTTTTCTGCTTTCAGAACCTCTGAAAACAACATAAAAAAGGACTATCTCTTTTTTCTTCTTATGAGGCTTCATTTTTAATAATATATTTAGGAGTGACTTTTCGTATAAACTGCTCTATAAGGTTAATGATTAATGGTGTGAATTTCTGATTAGACAGATTACTCTTCTGAAATTGTATTTTGCTCTTTCTTTCCCTTCTATAAATGTTTCAGAACTACATGTACTGTACCTCTAATAGATTACATAGATGGGAATGATTATTCCATTGAGCCACAACAAGGTGGGGATGAAGATGGTTTTGCCAGAGGGGCCTGGGACTGGAGTTTGCTGTGGAAACGAATTCCGTTAAGCCACAAGGAAAAGTCCAAACGAAAACATAAAACTGAGCCTTATCGGTAAAGAGAGCTGTTTACATACTGTGAATTGTCACGAATAACTGTCTAAACCCTTTCGTTTTTTCCCTCCCCCCCTCTTTTCCCATGAACCACGGTCGGTGCCCGTGTGCCACGCGGGTCCCTGCACGTAACCGCATCCTCCCCGCCACCGCGCGCCACCCGGCAGAACCACATGCACTGTGCCGCTTATAGATGCCATAGATGGCCACACTTTTAAGATTGTGCCACAAGGGGGTGGTGACGAAGATGGGTTTGCTAGAGGAGCGTGGGATTGGAGTATGCTATGGAAGAGGGTTCCCCTGACCAAGCGAGAGAAGGAAAGCAGAAAGACAAAAACTGAACCGTATCGGTAATCACTAAATCACTTACCCGTTTCTTTTCTTCTGGAGGCGATACTGATCCACTAAAACTTGCATGGACTTCTAGCCTGAAAATCTTCCTATTTCTAACCCCACCGGCTGCTGTGTTTAATCAGACCTGTTTGCCACGACTGACTCTGTGCTCAAAACACCTCCGCTGCCTGGGGCTGCCTCCCCCTTCCTGCTCGTGTGGTTAGTGGGGTGCGCAGTAGAATGACAGGGTTTTGTTTGGCAACACAAAATAGTGTACGACTTGGTTTCCAGGGAAAATTTTGTTTAGCTATGATGCTTTTTTAAAAGTAGTGTTGGAAACAACAGTGCTTATTTAACCGTTTGATTTGAAATAACGAGCATGCTGTGAATATTTATAATAGCCGGTGATGCAGAAACTCTGGAGCCTGCTGTCATGGCCTGATGCATGCATACAGCTCGTGGATTATGCATGTGCATCCAAAAAATCCCTTTTGTCGTACTTCTCCGGCTTGCTTCGTAACAGATCACATCTGACGAAGAAGCGTACTATTTAAGAATCTCGGCTAGATATTTTCTAAGGTCTCAGTATGTGTAGGGATTTTAATTTGATACATATAGCATAAAAAAATAAACCGAAAACCCCACCACCTTATTTTCTGGGAGAACTCCAATAACTTTCACAGAAGTCCCACCTTTTTCTTTCGCTTTGTAGGGGGTACGTTTTCTTCCCAGCAAAGAGAAACCGGCTAGAAACCCTAGCTTAGAAACTGGGGTTTCTGGATGGCTTTTCAGGACTGGGAGACTGTGGTTCTGCTGTTTTTTATTACTTTCCCCTTCACACTTAACTAATCGCGTTACTACATTTGAAAGCAGTCCTCACATCTTCAGAATCTAATGTCTTCTATTGCTTGTATATATGATTTAAACATTGTAAGAACTGATGTTGGTAATTCCCTATCCTCACCCGTGATTGTTCTCTGCTAAAATGGCAACACATGCAAGGAAGTTATGAAGCTTTGATCTGTTTTGTGTACGGTATAAATAATACCATTTTCTGACAAGGCTGTCCACATTGGAACTTTAATACTCGCTTAGAGGGGGATAAACCGTTTCAAGCATCGCTGTTGCGTTCTGTGTTTACCATCCAAACAGGTCTTAAAATCCTTTAAACCGTTCCCAGAAACACGGAACACATGTTCGCAGAATGGTTTAAAAGATGACTTTATTTTTAATAATACTTTCAGAGTTACAGTGCTGCTTCTAAAAAGAGACGTTCCCTGCGTCTGTTGGTGTCCAGGCTGGATGCCTTGTGCTGCAGCAATACAAGGCAAGTAAGACCCAGTAGAAGTCTGCCGAAACCCTAGCCAGGGCTGCCCACTTTAAAAAGAAAACAAACCAACCAACCAACCTCAACAGCTTAAAGCGCAGAAACAAACTGTGTGTAATGTGCGAGAGAATTGCCCCAGGACGGAGTCCTCCTTTCAAAAGTATGACGCTTACCTCTTCATATCCTAGGAAATAAACTACGGAGCTTTTGTGGCTTTTACCGTGCTCTTTAACGCACGTGACGCCCCGCTGGGGACGAAGACCGAGCCATGGGGCATGGGACGCCCCCCGCGCTGCTGGCTGCGATGGTGCTGCGGTGAGGCTGGGCGCCGCGGGCACCGTGCCGCAGGAGACGGGGACAAGGGACGTTCGGCGGTAACTGGGCACCTGCCCTGGTGATGGGCGAGCAGCTGCGCTGGTGACCGGGATGCTCGACTCAGCTGGGGGACGCGGCAGCTCCGGTGGTGCTGCCCGGCCCTGCGGAGGGGGCACGTGCCAACCCTACGGGTTTTCCTGGGCGGTTCTCCTCCAGGCACTGGTGTGCAGACGGGAAGTACCTAATAACTGCTGTTAAAAGGAGCTCCCGGATTATGCGTGTGCATCCAAAAAATCCCTTTTGTCGTGTTTCTCCCACTTGCTTCAGAATAGATCACATCTGACGAAGAAGCGTACTATTTAAGAATCTCGGCTAGATATTTTCTAAGGTCTCAGTATGTGTAGGGATTTTAATTTAATACACATAATGTAAAAAAATGAAAAAAAAAAAAAAAAGAAAAGAAACCCACCCTATTTTCTGGGAGAACTCCAATAACTGTTAAAAGGAGGACCACTAAGTTGAAAATGGAATGGAGTGAAGAGACTGAATGGTGCTGGCAGTGACCCCTCTCTCACTGCGTCGGCCGTGAAGGAACATGTCACTTGTGCCTTACTTGGCTCACCGGAGTGATCTGGACTCCTGCGTCCTGCTCCGGTCAGTGCTGCACGTCGTCTGGAGGCTGAAAGAATTCACTTTTTCCTTACCAGCTTTTTTTTTTTTTTAAGTTGCCAACTTAGCGGGGACTCCAGCTTTTATCCATTAGGGCTTTTATATATTTATTGATCGTCAGGTGAAAAATGCTTGGTATGTGCGCTGGAAATGGCTCGCCATATGCTGCTCTCGATTTCAGTGCGAGCAAGCTACCGAAGAATATCGGTTAGAGCCATTCTGCAAAAATGCTCTAATCCAAACCACAACGTCTTTTCGACACATTAAAACTTGCTAATTGAAGCCTGGCATATGTGGAGGGATTTACAAAACCATTTAAAAAAAAAAAAAACAACCCTAAACCAAAAGGGAAACCTTGTACAACTTGATCCAGGCCCTCTTAAAAATTTCACTAAGTACGAAGAAAAGTGTCTCATACGGCAGTGGTAGAAAAAGAGCCGGAGGGAGAAGACAGAAAGGTGTCGTTCAGCCGGAAAAGCTCTGTTGCCTGGTTAATAGACAGCGAGTTTCCATGTGGCAGCTCCTCAGAACGTACAGCTCAGTCTGGTCCCCGCTCTCATCTGTTGCCTCAGCACCTTCAGCCACTTCCCAGAGAGAAATGTCTTGCCACGCTGAGCCTTAGCTTTTTTATTTTAACAGAAACGTGGTGGCTGGCTGAATGGGTAATACCAACCAAAATTTTGTGTAATTTTAAAAAAAAACAAAAAAACCCAATAATAAAATCTGTGACTTTCACTAGAAATTACACAGATGTTGCTTCAGAAAATTGCTGGAAGCTGACGACAAAGCTTTATGATTTTTCCGTGTATTGCCATTTATCTAATCCTTATTATACGTTACCAGTGAATCGCTTCCTTAATGAATGCTTTCCGCGGGTGTCACCGTACCCTTCTGGTGGAAGGACTTACGCTGTCTCCCTCTTCCAGGTCCCCTGCGATGGCTGGCGGATTGTTCGCCATTGAGCGCGAGTTCTTCTTTGAGCTGGGTCTCTATGATCCCGGGCTTCAGATCTGGGGCGGCGAAAATTTTGAAATTTCTTACAAGGTAACAGCAAAAAGGGAAAGCGAGCTCAGTTTAGTAGATCTTCTTTCCGCAAATGCTTCTGGTTGGAATTTCGGGCAGAGCTGCCTCTGCTGCAGCACCCCGGCCTCGCCAAGCCCGGGAGGTGCTGCGGGCAGGAGATGCTGCGGCAGAGGCGTGTGTCCTCCGTGGTTCCTGGCAGGCTTTGGGCAGAGGCGCTCGGAGAGGTGGCCTCGTGCCGAGACCCGCCTGCTGAGCAGTCTGGACTTCATGAATGCTTTGGGGTCACACACCCCCCCCTAAATGTCCAATGTGAAACCAGACTGGCGCATTTGATGGGCGGGCGCTGAGTGCTCTCAGGGCGAGTATGGAAAATGCGTTGTTTCTCATGGAAGTGGTCACAGAGCGCAGGTCGCGCTGGGTTTATGCAGAGGTGCCTGTAAAGTATATAACGACGCAACAAAAAGCGATCTGCCCTGGTTTCCTCCTCCCTACCGTTTTTATGGGTGAAAAATGGTCTCATACTTCTCAAAATTTCAAGAACTTCTTTCCAAGAGAAGTCTTCGTAATGGAAACGCTCCCTGCTTAATTCAGCACCCCTGCAGAAGATTGTCCTTTCACTCCTAGGCGTACGCGTGCTCTTCCGTTAGCAGGAAAAGGAAGACGAGAATCATTAGCTTTTGTAGCTTCAGTCTTCCCCGGGAGACAAGGGGCAGACAGCAGGGGTCTGTGCCGGTTAACGGGCCACAGTGGAGATGTCCCATGTCCTCAGCAGCGGTCGGTGTCTTACTAGCAGTGCCTGCAGAGCTCCCCAGCTGCTCCTGCTCTCCGTGATTTTGCGGAACGCTCTGAGTGCACTTGCTCAGCTGTAAATCCATATGCAAAAGGTAGTTACTGAGGATGTTCCACATCCAGCGCCTTTATCCTTCTAATTCTCCATCTTGCTCAGAGCAAATTCGTGATTGAAATTACAGAGAGTAGATTTGTAACTGAAGTGCCGATCACGTGGAGACCTCCAAACTGGTTTCGTGTAGATCACAGCCGGTCTGCAGAAGAACTAAATAACGTTTATCGGCCCTGCACGCTGACTCCTAGTTAGCAGATATAGCGGCCTTGCCTATCTTGCCTATTCTTAAGTTTCACCAAAAAACCTTTGGTGAAACTTCAGAAAATTAATATGAGGATGCAATGAAGGAAGGAAACTATTCTGCCCATCTTTCCTAATACTGTTAAGCCGTATTTTTCATCTGGAATTCGGACTAATTTGGAACATCCCCAAAGTTAGCTTCAGTGTGGATTTGATGCTACGTTTCAAACATGTCAAAACTATGAGCAACTAAATTCAGATCTAGGTATGTTTTCTTTTCCCCGTAAATGGATTATCTGACAACGTGTGGGAGGGAGGGAATTTCCGACTGGTAATATGTTTTAGCCATTTTTTATTTTCAGCTCCTATAATTAAGGAAAAATCTGTTTGTACTTGGAACAATGGGTTACCAGACAGCCTTATCTCCTACTAGTCTTTATTAAGAAAAACTTAGATGTGATGGGCACCTAACCAAAACCCACCTTGGTATGTGAATTGCTTTAATAAAATCAAAATATTATTAATTCTGTCATAATAAAAATTACCCAGTTCCAGATTTTGTGCACTCATTCATTATTGTTATTTTAAAATAGCAAAGGAATGAGATGGCAAACTTTTTTCAAAGCTTTTTTTAAAAAGTAATTTAGGTGGTTAATTTCCTGGCCGAGTTGAAGATGTACTCGATACAGCCTGCCATTTCAGAGACCTCTTACGTTTATGCTTACATCTGAAGCAAAAAATATTTAAATATATCACAGGGTCGGTACAGTAAGAAAAGTAGTTGACGTTTCTTGCACAATTTATTATCTATTTGTCTGTGTTAAATTCCCGTGCGTATATATTAATATGTCCACCTTTGCTTTCACTTGTAGATCTGGCAGTGTGGGGGAAAACTCTTGTTTGTTCCCTGTTCTCGTGTTGGACACATCTACCGTCTCCAGGGCTGGCAAGGGAATCCACCCCCTGTGTACGTGGGGTCTTCTCCTACGCTAAAGGTACTGTTTTGCTGCAATCTTGAAGGTGGTTTTTGATTTTAGGTAACAACAGTTGTAGATAAATCTATTTAAATTACCAGTAGCAATTTAGAGAGCACTTCATCCAGAGTTATTTATTGTCTAAAGCGAAGATAGTCATCCCCGGGGGAGGGAAATCTGTGTGCCAACCCCGCTGTTACTAAGAGCGGAGCAGAGATTCCTGCAGCCCATCTCCTTGCTCCACCCATCCCCATCTTTGAGGTACAAATCACATTTCCTAGTACTTACTTGCAGCACCCCAAGCCTTTGCTGCGCTGAGCCCGACTCCAGTAACTACGGCACGCTCCTGGAGACGATGGTCATGGGTTTGAAATCCCCCTTTGGCTTGACAGGGCCTGATCCTAGGCTGGGTTAGCGAGTGCTGTAGACTGGCATCTCTCAGAGCTTTGTGGCTGCGTTTGTTAATTAAGCAGCAGTGAATGACCCCTGGGAAAATGGTGTGCTCTGCACCTCACTGTAAAGGTTGGTGACTCCTCAGGCAGCTTGCAGGGTCAGAAGTGTTGCTCAAGCCATGATGCTAAAAGTAGACGTCACCTCAAGAAAAGAATGAGCCAGCTGTCTGTAGCTGAAGAGTTCCCTTGAATCCAGAAAGACTGTTTCATAGAAGTTTGCACCGACCAGCAGGAAGAGAGAGTTGCTGTCTGTACCAGGATGCAGGAGGAGCTTTCTACCTCTCCAGGCACCCTCCTAGCCCCATAGCAAATGGGCTTTTTTATAGCTTTGTTCAATTTATGCTCGATGGGGATCAAAGTAAAACTCACAATCATTTGTGCCTTTAGTCAGATCCATTAAGACTATTTAACAGCGGGTCATTAATGCTAGACAAGTGTACAAAGTGCGGTGTGCATCTAGACCGCGGACAGGTGATGCAGAGATAGGAGCCATCAAAGAGGCCGAGAAGAAAGAGTTGAGGGAGAGGCTTGTTCACCAGGCGAGTGGACCCCTTCGCCACGCAGCAGTGAACTGCTTTACTTGGGAAGAGACCATCTCCTTGGTGTGTCATAGCTGACCCATTTAAGGCTTAATTTTTTCACCCTTGGTGGACTAATGTGTATCATTCTCTGTATTAAAACTGCAGAAAGTGAATACAATCTCTAAATTGCAGTTCTGGTACACAGCAAATGATTGCAACGTTTTATCTCATCCATAACGGAAGAGTCTATTTTCAAATAAACGTTCTCTAAACTTAGAAAAAGACTTTGTACTCTCAGCAAGCAAGCCAGTTTATTTTGCTGGCTTCAGTCCTAAGCTGTCATTTGAAAATAATACCCGTGTCTTGTGTAACCTGCTGAAGGTGATAAATTATTACTGCTATACAATAATTTAACACTGTCACATTTTGAGGAGAACTTCTTAAATTTCTGGAATTAACACGCAGTTGCATCTGAGCTGTTGTGTGTGCTCTGAGGTTGCAGCAGTGTCCTTGTTCCTCACAGAACTACGTCAGAGTTGTGGAAGTGTGGTGGGATGAATACAAAGACTACTTCTACGCCAGTCGGCCGGAGACAAAAGCACTACCCTACGGAGATATATCTGAGCTGAAAAAATTCCGTGAAGATCACAACTGCAAAAGTTTTAAGTGGTTTATGGAAGAAATAGCATATGATATAACTTCATATTATCCGCTGCCACCTAAAAACGTGGACTGGGGAGAGGTAAGTACAGCACATAACCTGTATTTGGTTTAGGAGCTTTTTTAAAAAAACTGGGAATTCAGAAGGGAGCGATTGTTACTTGCCATCAGCCTGAGAACAGGCTCTTTGATTACTGCTATACTAAGGTGTATGATGCTAGCCAGAGAGCTACAGAGATGCAACCCTAGGAAAAAAAATAGATATTCCTTAAGAGGTGCGATTTTTTTAATTGGCTCTCTAGTTCCTTGAAGGACTGTGTTATCTCTAGCCCTGTCTTCAGTTACGTCGAAAGCTCTTTTTTTCCATAATCGGAATATAGGATTTTTTGAAAGAAGAAATGCCAGTCCTGTGTGCGTAGGAGTACTGGCGAAGATTAATAGGTGAAAATCTTTTTCTGTGAAGGCCTGGAGAATAAATCATGCGGTGCAGGTGGAGTATGTTCTGCCTGCGTTTGCTGGGATGTACTCATGCAGCTACAGCCTCCGTAAAGCCCTGATCGGCGAGTAATAATTCGATACGATTCCTTAACAGCTATTTCCAGCGTTAGTGTATACGTGTATTAGTGTATGTGACTTTGCTAAATTAAGAACGTGGTTACAAATTCAGCGTTTTCCTGTGGTTGTCACCGGGCAGGTGTGGGACACCTCACCAAACCCTGCCCGTTCCGTTCTGGCGTTGCGCCCGCACCCTGGGGAGCTCTTACTGCAGCTCTCCTGCCTGCTTTTAAATTATCTTTTTGCCCTTTTCGGTTGGTTCCAGCCTTGCCCTGTCTCTCCTGCTAATTTCACTTTTGCAGATTGTTCAAGGCAAAATCAGAAAATTATCTTGCTAGAAGAGGACTCCTCCAAATTTAACAGCCTTCTGTCCCGAAGGGACAGTCAGGGTCTGTTTTTCTGGCTTCAGAAGAGCATTAGAAAGCCCAGATCTCTGCTGTTTCCTGTGGCCGAGAACGTGTCATCTCTGCCTTCCCTGAGGAACCGGTGATGCGGAGCGTGGGCATGGTGGAAGGGGGTACAAATAGTCTTGTATGTGAGGGACCAGGTGAACGATGCCACCTTTATTTCTTACCTAAAAGCTAGCACAAAGCACCAGTTACTCCGTTAGCCCGAGACCTCCTTTGGAATCCACAGGAAGGGTTAGGAAGGCCTGTCATACCTCCCTGTTCACTGAGGCGAAAGTGTCTGAAGAGAATAAAATAATCACGGCACCTTGTGGGAAGCCACCCCTGATAAAAGTGAGCGGCTCTGGTGAAGCAGCGGGAGAGTTGGAAGTTCAGAGACGTCTCTGAAGTTTTCTTCAGCTCTTCTTCACGGGCTGCTAGTTATCCTACACCGGAGGCATTTTTTCCCCCCATTTCTAACGCCACACTAATGGCATTTCCAAAGTGAAGGGGTTCGGCTTCCCGAACGCTCTCTGGAAGTCAGGTCTAAGCTCAGACCTCCAGCCTTCCCTCTAGCATCACGAAGAAGAAAGAGGCTCTGGCAAAGAAAATCGCTCTGGAAAGAACATTATTTGTGTCAGAAAGTCTCTGTGAAGCTGTTTGCTGGCCCTCTGGGAAGGGAACGGGATAGTCAGCGGTTGAGGCACGCTTACCGACAGGACTTTTGGTCTTTATCCCTGTGCCTGCGTGCGCCCCTCATCAATTTTACCTCTTCCGTCCCATGGAACTGCCGCTGCTGCAGCAGGTCCGTTGGCCGCCGGTCCGCGGGCTGCGCCTGGCGGCAGCGACTAAGGGCTGGCACGACTTCTCTGCTGCAGGCTTCTCGTCCGCAGGAGGAGAGCGCCTCACCTGAGCTCCTGCTTTGTTTATGACGGCCTGGGAGGCTGAGCGTGCTTCGGTAGGAGCTCGAATAAATTAAAATACTTGAAAGTCTTACATTTCGGTGTCATTAATTTGGAACTGAGCTTTGCAACTCTAGCCTTGTCGGTGTACTCTAACTCATGTAAGAGCCTGCAAATTAGTAGGGGCAGCTATAAGCTCCGTCTCCCAGAACGGTGAACATCGGTATTTAAATTTCATAGGCAGGTTTGTCTCGTATCTCTCTGGCAGATACCTGTTTCTGGTTTGAAAGATAAATGGGAATTTTCTGGACTCCTTCGCGCTTATTTTTTTCCTTGAGACTAACTTAAAGTGCCAAACCTCTTTTCCAGATTAGAGGCTTCGAAACCGTTTACTGCATCGATAGCATGGGGCACACCAACGGCGGCTTCGTTGAGCTGGGGCCGTGCCACAGAATGGGGGGAAATCAGGTGAGGAGCCTGGGGGCGAGTCCGAAGGAGAAGTGCTGGCGGCGGGCGGCAACAGGCCGGGTTTCTGTTCAGCCTGTACGTAAAGTCGCTTCGGTGCCAGCTGCAAAGACGGGAGTTAGGGGGCTCCATAGGCGCACTGACATGGCTAAAACACGGGCATCTGAAAATACCATCTCAAACGCAAACGGTACAAAATTGAAGGCAAATTCCTAGTCTCGTCTTTGGTGAAGCAGGTATATGAGGAAGCAAGGGCTGTGTTTTCAAGCAACTGCGTCGCTGCATTCGAACAACTGCAGCTTTTGGCGTTGCTGCTGAGTCAGCATTTGTCTTCACTTCGTAATTCATCCTTCAGGAGACAACCCCCTTACTCCCATTGGCTCCGTTATTTCACAGACTGGTTTGCTCTAATGCAAGCGTAGAACACCTTTGTGCAGTAACTCATCTTCCAGCACAGGAGACAAGGAATTCAGTACACATTCCCCTCTGCTTCATTTACAAATTAATTGGCAGAATGTAATCGCTCGTAGATGGTTGCAATCCAAGCTGCTATTGTGTTTGACCTCTGTCTTCACAAACCTACCCACGCTACCACACAAACGGGCTGTCCTGTATTTACATCTCCTCTTTCAGCTGGAAAACTTTTCAGCATTTAAAGTCCTTGTTTATGCTGATGATTCGAACCAGGCAAGTCTTGTCACGGCAGTCATGAAATCACGTGCAGGATGATGCCTTTAAAAACTGAGTTTGGGTTAGCTCTTTGTAGCCCTTGGAAGTGTCTCTTATTTTGATATTTAATGAAAAAGTTCCCCAAATTACTTTTTCTGTGTATGTTACCCCCCAAAACCCTGTAACAATTATTTCATAAGAAGTAGCTAGGATAATCTTTTTATATCTGGATGCATTAGTTTGATTTCCTCCATGCGTAAAATGCCAAAGTTTTACTGTCTGCACATGCAATTGCTGTCCAGGACCAAGGACTTGCTACCAGACCTTTAGAAAGACAGGGGATTGTTTGGCCGTCAAATCGTACAAAGGCTTTAATCAAACACTTTCAGAAGTCTCCCAAGTAGGTGTCCCCCCCCTTTTTTTTTTTTTTTTTTTTC
>VFFE01008203.1:334015-390941 GCA_008921705.1 Burhinus oedicnemus
TTTTTTTTTTTTTTTTTTTGCCATTTTTGTCTGGCTGGGTAAGTTTCTTGGCCTTCAAAATCCTACAGGAAAGTTCTCCATGAAATTGAGTGTCATGATAGTAAAAGTGTGTTACATCATGTAAAATAAAGAGCCCTCCTGAAAGAGAGGTGTCACTACACCAGACAATATTTTGAATGATGCAATTTTGTTGGTATTTTCAGTGTTTCTAAAACACTCGTTATTTTGAGTCAACTGTTAAAAAGGTGGCTTTTTTTTTTTCCCCTATTAGCTCTTCCGAATCAATGAAGCTAATCAACTCATGCAGTACGATCAGTGCTTAACTAAAGGACCGGATGGATCCAAAGTTATGATTACACATTGTAATCAGAATGAATACAAGGACTGGCAATACTTCAAGGTACGCAACAGATAGATAGCAGAAAAGAAATTCTAATTTGCATCCCAGGTTTTTTTACACCTTTTTATTATTATTTTTATGTGTATCTGAAAATAAAGACCTACAACAAGGTTAACCAAACCAAGTAAAGCAAGTTGTTAACTGCACATTCTTGGAGGTCCGTGCTGGCCGGGAGAACTTCCTCTAGGGACAGCTGCTTTTGCTCGCGGTTCTCGTTGCTGCCTTCTGCAGCCAGATCTTGGAGGACACTCTCAAGAGGCTGCGTGTGCTGCCACAGGTGTGTTGGGAGTTAGCCCTGGTCTCGGAGGAAGCAAAGAGGACGTCTGCTACCAGGGACGGAGTTTCTAAAAGCTTGTTGTGCCATCACCCTCTCTGCTGCTGTGCTTTCTATCCAGAAAGCTTCTTTATCTAATGGACGCTGTGAGAAGATTACTTAAACTCGGAGGTGTGTTTAGCAGCTAGGGTCAATATTATATCTAATTTTGGGAGGTCTAAATTGCAGTGTCTCTCTGTTTAAACACCGAAGATCTTTTTAAGCCTACATAGGAATAGGTAAACATAGCGTTACTCTGCCTTTTTGTGTTGTCTTTGCCGCCTTCTTCAGTGTTTCTTTTTCCTGTTCGTTAGCTGTTCTCTACTAACACGCTCTGTTGTGAATTCTGGGTGTGGTGCCATTATGATGCTATTGCAAAATCTCAGAATTTTTAATAAAGACTTGGAATGTTGGCTGATAGACATGCGAGGGCTGCTGCAGTCTGTTTAGTCACTGCATCTGTAAGTCCTCTGTTCTAGTTTTGAAAGTGTTATTTTAAAAAATGTCTAAAGTTGTATTTCTGTTTGTCTCTTAAAAAATGAGACCGAATAGTCTAAGGGTGGCGTTATCCTTGGACATAGCTACACTGAACTTGGTTCTGTGTCTAAGAAACTCTTCTGGGCCGATTTTGGTTCTGTGTTGATTTTTCTTCAGTCAGTCTAGCCTATTGCATGGTTATTAATTCATTAGCTGGTTATCTGGATTGTGTTTATCTGAAAGATGTAGGCACTGCTGAGCGCAGCGAAATCTGTTTGTTATCCTTTAAGCCACCCCGGTTTTTCTGACGTTTGCATAGAGCTAGGGAATCTCAAGCACCGTAGTGCCGTTTCCACCCAGTTTTCTTCTGCCTTGTAGACAGACAAAATTCTTTAAACCTGAAACTTAAAAATCAGTAAGCAGTGTTCCAGTGCCTGCCCACTTCTGCTTTAATATTGGAAGAAAGCACAGCACTTGTTAACTCTCCAGCCATTCTAGTCTGTCCCAGCATGTTGCTTGGCGCTTCTCTCAGCCTGTCTTTTATGCGAGAAGATCCATTTCCTCCGCAGCGGTACCAAGTTGTGTAATTGTTTGCTTATTACCGCAAGTTCTAAGGAAGCCCAGTAGGCACGGTCTGGGCTGTAGAACAAAACACTGACCGGCTTCCAGAGGAAAAAAAAGAGGGAGGAGAGGGAGAGGACCACCAAGGCTGCGTAACCGAGCAGATACTAGAAACGTGGCACGCTCTGCTGTGCGTACGGAGGGTATGACCGTCCCTTCCAGCGAGGAGGGGGTGAGGAATGAAACGCTTCGGAACCGCTGAAAAATGCGGTGGCCTCCCGTTAAGTGGAAGCTGCCGGGAGATGTTATCCGGCTGGTCGGGTGGTTGTTTCTGGCACAGAGGTTTGTGTGCCGGTGCGGTGAGCCTGACGCCTGCGCTGCGGGAGCAGGAGCGGGGCCTCGGTGCCCACCAGCAAAGCCCCGAGCCGGGCAGGTGGTGGCCTGTCCTCTGCTGCGGCTCGGCCAGCGCCTGCCTCTCCGGGCAGAGCAGCCGGCAGTTGGTTTGGTTACAGGACGGATGAAAAGGCTGGATGCGGCGTAGACACAGTTTTGCTCATTTTCCGAGCAGTTTGTTACCTAAGAGAAATGGGAGGCGTCTGCAGTGGACCTACAGCTATCAAACGTTTCCTGGTATGAAGGCTGGGAAAGTCAGGTTTTCACAACTAGTAAAATGAGTATAGAACTGATCTGTTCCGGACCCTCAAACCTGGCTTTGTAAATTGCTATTTACAGTTGTAAAGAAAACATTTAAAAAAAAAAAAACCAACAGCAAAACCCAACACGTGTTCCTGATGGTTTTGTTTTCCAGAATCTGCACAGATTTACTCACATTCCGTCAAGGAAGTGCTTGGATCGCTCTGAAGTCCTCCATCAAATTTTCATTTCAGAGTGCGACTCCAGTAAAGCGACGCAGAAGTGGGAAATGAACAACATCCTTAGTGTGTAGAGACAAGACCTACCTACTGACGCATTAATTCGTACAGGACTGAAAATAGCCTGAAACTGCTGCAATTATTAACTCTGTATAGCTGCGAGCCTCCTGGCTTGGATGAAGGACGTAGACGAACTGTGATTATTACAATAACATTATCATCCGCAGTTAATGTTTACAAAACTGCTTTACCTTAAACTCTGTAGATGTTTACATCTTTTTGTTTTAAGACGTTGGTAAATTAATGTGCTGTTAGCTATGTTTCACAGGAACATAGTTAAAAGCGTTGTCGTCTTCTTTGGGATTACACTCAGGGGTCTGAAGGCAGTTTTTTTACACACACTTGAAAAGGTTGGAGTAACCAGATTTTCATAGAACTTGGTGATTATCAACCTGTTGTATATTTTTATTTAATTTTACATCTTACTAAGCACTGCCACAGGTTATTAGCCAGGGTGGCCTTCTCTCACAGTCATGCTGCTTTTTTGGAAGGTGAATTTCAACATATTTAGTGCCTCTTTCATTTCTCTCTTTCACAAGAAGAAGCATTTGTTGGAAATTATACAATGGATTTTTCTGAGCTGTCACCAGGGGTAGGGACCAACTGTACCACCCCGTGCAATTATTGTGTTACTGAAGACAAATTCCTGTTGCCGGTTTGGCTGCTCCGCTTCGACTGGACGCTGTGTACGGTGCGAGGAGGAGCTCAGTGCCACATTTGGCGCTGAGCTGGTACATTTTGATGGAAGCGGGCACCCTCACGATTCCAGTTGAGAATTTTTAAGCACTAACTTGCTTGTTTAAACCATGCCTTACATAAAAGTAATTTAAAAAAAAAAAGAAAGAAATAAAATAAAGCTGCACAATTATGTAAAACTTAGAAAGAATCCAATGCTTTGTTTATATTATTATTTTAAATGGAAATCACTTAGAGGAGGACTAAAACTTTTAATTAGGAAAAAACATGCAGCTCCCTAACACATCTGCGTAATTCTTTACAAGGGTGTCTGTCAGCTAGTTTGGATGCCAGGTTTAGATTTGAAAAGAGAAATGGAAATCCCGAAACCACCATTTATTCATACTAATTTTCTTATTTTTGTCATTGGCAACTTTTCCTGAGGGATTACACACACAAAATACAACCGCTTGGTGCTATAGTGTACAGAATAGTATGTGAAGTTGTTTCTAAACGTGCTCTGGAAAGGCGTTCCTGCGAGGAGGATAAATATTTGCTCGGAACGAACAGAGAGGTGGAGGAGAAATGACTTACCCTCGCTTCCTTAGTCCAGAGTTTGTGACTGTGTGATGTTGACATCAGTGTCCTGATTTCCTAAGAGTTACGCCTATGACAGGCACACTACTAAATACGACTAAATACTTCCCTGAAATCTAGACTAGCGTTGCATGCAGCTTCCGTTGACGTTAACAAGGGTTATGTATCATATCTGGTGACAGAGTCTGATCTTTATAGGGCTGTCTGCACTGATCTGTTAGTTTGGGATCTCTCCTAGTTTCTTTAAACTTCTCATCTATCCTTTCAGAGCTATGAAAAATAGAAAATAAAGGAGGGAGAAACTGGAAAAAAAAGGAAAATAAGGGTGTGTGCCGGTACTTGTTCCTTGTGTGTATGAAAACTGACTCCATTTTTGTGTGTCGGGTAGATTAATTTAATCATACGACTATGCATAAGAGAAAGAATGGTGGCACATAAATTGTGCGGGTGTGCGTTTTAAATGGGGTTTTTGTGCAATTCATTGCAAGCTGATGCTGTATGTGAATCTGAATCTGTATGTGAGACCGAAACCTTACAAAACACGAGATCGTAAGAAGCTGTTGCTGTAATGACTTTTTCCTACTATAGCCGGCTCGGAAAAAAATAATTCCCATATTCTTGCTTTGTAAGTTGATGATAATATCACTATGCATTTCTACATATTTTATAAATTTGATTTATGCAGATTTTGATACACTGTATGTTTCTGTAGAAATTGTATAAATCTTTAAAAAAATTTATTAGGGATAAATCTGGGAAACCTATGTATATCTTACTTATGGGTTGCTTGTTTTTTAGGTGAAGTAAATAAAATATTTGAATTTTTGGGTTTACTATACTTTTTACGGAGTAAAAATGGATTATTATCATTATAGAAACCCTATATCTCTAAATCTAGGCAACTTCATCGTTAGAAACTTAGAAGTATTAGAAGTGTTTTATTTTACTTTTTATTCAGGTACCTTTTGTCGTATCTGTGGGAACTCAGGTTTTTTTCCAGTGAAGCGAAAAATTAAAATTCCCGCTGAGAGTTGCCATGTGGACACATTCGGATTTTTGTATCACCTGCCCTGATCTAATTAGGTAGATTTAATACGCTCATAGAAAATGAACTTGAGAATGGCTTCTGAAGTAGAAGCAGAGGTCAGGACTAGTCAGTACTGGTTTGACTGACTGTTTTATCTTACTCCATGTGTGTTTCCACCAACAAACATATTTCAATCAATCGCTATTTTTTTTCCTGAGGAAGTTTCTTAGCGATTAAATTGGGACACGGAAGACACAAGCTCTGGCCTCAGAGCAAACCTAAACGCCGAACTGCACGGCACTTCTGTACAGGTGGGATTCCTGTTTCCCAGCCACGTCTGTCGATGCACATTGGCGTATTCAGATTTCGACAGGCTCCTTTGGCGAAGCACTGGCAGCGCAGCCGTGGGCAGTTCACGGACGGAAACGGGGACTGGTAGGAAGGAGGAGACATCTGTCCCCATTACCAGCCATCCCAGCACCAGGAGGACCATCAGCATCCTTTGGGCAGTACCAAAGATGCTGTCCCCATTGGTGGCATCCTAGAAGCAATTCCTTCTCTTTCCCTAATTTCCTGTCTCCCTTACTACTCTGTGCTTCTTCCGTACCATCTGCCGCCAAATTGCAGTCCCAGCAGCCGACAGTCGAGATCAGCTTACTGCTCTGAAAGTGGACCAAGAAGCCTGAGATGTGTTACACCCTGCCAGAGATGTCAAAATTTTATGCTTATCTCTGATCTGTGAGACTTCTCAGCAGAAAAGAAAAAACACACCAGCTGTCTATAAAAACACAAAAGATGCTTTGCTAGATTTTACTGTGTGTCAAGGGTGATTTTTCCCTTTAGGTTAAAAAAGATCCACGGAGGCATAGGAGTAAGGAGGGGAATTTCAGAACATGCAGAAGAAATTATCTACACTGTTGAACACAAACTGGGGTTTTGTAAAAGCATTTCTTGTTTGTTCCCAGCTGGAGATCTTAGATCCATCAGTTGTCATAGGTGAAAAAAAACAGCTCGGGAAAAACAAATTAGCAGTGTTTCTGCTTCTGGTTGTTGTTCTCCTTGCTATAAAAGGCATGGGAATACTGGCGCCTGCGGTGTTCCGAAATCTTATCTTGCTCCGTTTATGAGAGCAGTCCTTGCGAAGTGTCAGCGGTTATCTTCCAGGGTAATGCTTACTTTCTGGGAATGTCAGACGCGGTGCCAGTGTTCAGTCCCCTGGTTGTTGACTTGCCCTGCGAGCCTCCTCCGAGCTCCTGCGGCGGTGGCATGGGAAGTCGTGCAGCTTGGCTAGCACTGCACAGGACTCTCTGGAATGAGTCTAGGCAGAAAAAGTGACAGGCTATCAAAAAATGTAGGTGAGTTTGTCCCCTTTGGGTTTTGAAAAAAAAAAAAGGTACCTAAATGGTGAGTGACGGTGGAGGACTGCAGCCGCTTTGGCCGCTGTTTCACCGTGGGGAGCCACTGGTGACCTTCCCCCCACGCTGCTGCTCGTCACCCCCTCGGCTGCCCCGACTCCCCCGGAGCACGGCACAGAGGGGGAGAGGTGTTTGCGTGGGTTGCTCGTCTCGTTAACCCAGTTAATGGTTAGTAACCTTTGGGTTTTAAAGCTTAAAAACATAGTCTGTTCCTTAAACGGAGACACCAATTAAGTATTCTCCATTACCGTGTAATGTGGATCCTGGTAAAAGAAAAATAAGCTATTTGCACAACCTTTAGGTTTTTTACAGCGTTGCACTGCTCTGTGACTTCTGAACAGCAGAGTGGATGGAGGCTCTTCGGCGAGGCAGTGGCAGAGCTTCTGGTCTGATGGATCTTAACTGGCTGATGGACAACGCACCTTCCTTCAGCCGACAGGTCCACGAAGGTGACCAGGATCAAAGCCTGCGAGGAGGAGTCAGGGCTGCTCAAACACAACAGGAAAAGGTATGTTTGCATGTGATATCCCTTCTTTTTCTCACTAACACACTTCACTGAAAAGAAAGGCGATGGCTTTAGGGACAAGAGCCATGCCCCATGTGGAGTGGGGTGCAGGTGAAGCAGGGCTGGGGTGAGGTGGGTCCTGCAGGTCTCCTGAACGCCATGGTCTAGTGGGAACGCAGAACTGCCTCCAGTGGGACGCCGCTCCAAACAAGTCGGCAAGAGCAATGTCTCCTGCACAAGAAAGGAGCAGAAGGCTGGGGGAAGCAGCGCAGCAGTAACCCATATTAAATAAAAAACCCCAAACTAATGGTGGAGATGCTCGTGATGGCAAGAGCAGCCCTGGGGCTTAGCATCCTGGGAGGTGAAAGGGGAAGGGAAAATGAAGGGAGAGATGGTGTTTTACCTTCCTGGGCAGGGCTGCTGGTGGCAGCGTGTGTCAGTCAAGAAAGCAGCAGTTCTTAAAGCACAGTCTTCAAATGAAAATGAAGAAGTCCTGCTTGGAATAGGCCACCTGAATCACCTGAGGGCACTAGTGTGGAAACAGGAATCAAAACACAGCCTTTTCCCTTGAAATTTGTGGAAGAGTTTCCCCAGGAAAATGGTGTAGGGCAGTATCTTTGAACAAGTCCTGACATTAAATCTTTGAATATGAAGTCCTCTGGATCTCCTGCGTGTGGGTGGATGTTCTCTGGGACAAGGTACCGCACTGGCACTTACGGTAACAGCTGGGCCAGAGCCGTGAAGCTGGTGCCTGCAGTTCTGAGGGCTGATGGGCAAAAACGTGCCCTCAGCAAACTGGGCTTCCATGCTGTTGGGGATCTCATCCCACTGGGGAAGCACGGTGTCATCCCATGGTACGCCTGGGAGAACCCCAGGATGGATGTCTCGCTAGCCTGAGCCTGCAGGATGCTACACCCTCTTGCCAGAGTCCTCAAGGCCATCACGGTTGCCCAACAGGCAGCTACAATTGCAATTTTAGTATTTTTATTTCTGAGACAGCAGAAACAATGAACAAAAGCAGAACTGGATGAAAGTTGAGGCCTTCTGGAGGATTCTTGTGGGTTCACAAGAAGGGAGACTGGGGAAGAGCTGACCAGGAGAAAAAGCGCGCCAAGATCTGGAAGTGCTTCCAGTCACGCTGCTCTTTCAGATGCACCGAGGAATGCCCTGAAGTCTGACCTGTCCTGAAGATGCCAAGGAACCTCTAAAGACAGAGCTAATCAACCTGGGGATGGAAGGGAAAGCTGCCTGCCCTGCCGGCTGGGAGTGAAGGTAAGATGGTCTGGGCTGTCACTGAGGAAGCCTATAGCAGAGTGGGGTCTGGTTACTACCACTGTTAAAGCTGCTGGGGATGAAGTAATACTGAACTGGGCCATTCCCAGTTGGAGATAGGAACCACTCCTTCTGCGCTTTTTTTGCCCGTTACGGTATCCCATTATCTTCCATGTAATGACTATGACAGGAATGGAGTCTGCGCTCCTGAAATATCAGGACCCTTTGTCTCTGATGGGCAAAGTTGAAAAATATTTTGCCTTAGGATAAGAGCTGAGCTTGACATAAGAACTTAAAAAGTCCACGGAAGATCAGACCCAAGGTCCAGCGAGCACAGTAGCCTGTCTCCCTCGGTGGTAAGCAGGATCAACGTGGACAAGGAGCGCAGGGCAGAGTGAAAGGACACGCAAGGATACCTGTCTAACACTCGCCTAATTCTGGCAATATACAACTCAAGCACTGTCTTAGCTAGAGCTGGTATTTTCTAATTAATAGCCCAGAATTTGTCCAACCACTGTTTGAATCTAGGCAGACTTTGGGCATCCATCACATCTGATTATGCAAAAAGCGTCAGGGTTTCTGAGGAGGCACACGGGCTCTGCAGTTCGCGCCGCTGCCGAGACAAAGCAGTGCGGTACCGGAGAATGATGAAGGCTTGTTAAAGGTCCTAATTCCCAAAGGAGCAGTTAGTGCTGGATCCAGCCAGCCAGGAGCTGGCTTCAAGGTGGCAGCACTGACAATCGTGTCACCACAGCACGCTTTTTGAAGGGCCTTTTAGAAGGATGTGGTCTTGTCCACGCAAACATCATCCCTTCAGCTCTGCTGAAGTCAAGAGACTCTCCAACACTGAGGCCAGAGGGAAGAGCTGATCTCAGGATATCAAGATAGTCAGAGCAACATACAGGTTCACTCACTAATTGGTGCTGGCCTGTGACAATTAATTGCAGCGATGAAGGGAAATTTGTGTAGGCAGCCAGCTTTTTGACTAGGTAGGTCTGAATCTCATGCACATCCCGCAGTCAGAGTTACGCGTCCCTCATGGGCTGCGTGCATCGGAGAATGCAGCAGCGAGCTCAACATCTGGGCTCCGTCACGGGATTCTTGACACTGGATTCAAAAGGAATCCTGGAAAAGCAGACGGGGCTGAGATGCAGCTCATCTGAGAGGCCCAGCAATTTCGGAAATGCAGGGGTTGCTGGCAAAACACGTATTTCAAGATGTGGAAAGAGAGACAAGCCACAGTAAGAAAACAAGCAGAAAAATAAATATATACTAAGGATGGGAAGGCAAGGGAAGCGGGGATCCGTGACAGTCACCACCACAGCAAATAATCCGTCCCTGCGCAGTGAGTACTAGATTACGTACCAATGTTACATACAAGATGCCTGCGATACGCTGTAACGAAACAGTTCAATAGAGTATTAGGTAATCAAAGACAAAGCTCCTTTTCCCTTTTTTTCTGATTTTTTTCTCCACACCCGTTTGCAACTTATTTCATGTTATTTGAGTTCTAAAGCCTGTATGTATTCAGTTCCTAGGTCTATAGCTGTTCTGATCAAGGTTTTCCTTTTGAAAACACCAAAAAAACAAAAAAAAAGACCCAAGAGAGACGTATTTACTGTTCTTCAGACCATAGCTTTCACCTGGGAAAAATAAGACCAACTTTGTAAATAGGCTTTGATCAAGAAGTTGATCTAAGAAAAAGGAAACTCTATATTCCATTAGGAAGATGGTAATGAAATACTAAATATTCGTTTTGTTCTTAACTCTTTACCTAATAATGCCTAACATGCTCTTTGCTCTTCTAGCAAACATCTATTATGTCTTCACAGAATTATCTGTTACAGCTCCAGCATCTCCTCCAGACTGATGTAACATCGTTTATTCTCCACCCTCAGCGCCGACGACATAAACGTCAGGCCTGCTTGGCCCCTTCGCGTGTGCTGGGGGAGCACGCATTAACATGTAATACGTTTCGTATTAACACCGTATTTCACCTGCTGGTTTTATTACCCTGTCACTGCAGGCTGCCTTTGCTGTTCTTCACTCTTACCTCTCATCTTTCTTGCAGTACCACTCACTTTTTTTCCAAATCACTTAAGTATATATTAAACAATCACTATACACACTAACCCCATCTCCAAAATGGGTTTTCCTAGGTGATGTTCCTCCACTGGTGTAACTGATGACTAATTCCTATTTTGTTCCTGCATTGTTAACCAGCTATTTATTCATGCAAGGCCTTCAATGACGACTTCTTTTATGAGAAGCAGACCAAGCCAAACTCAAGTAGACCAGAACTACCTGATCTCCTTTACCTTCATGTTCAAGGATTTCTTCGAGGAGTATCTACAGGTCTGTGGAACAGGATTTCCTCTTGTGAAATCGCAAGTCCTGTTCGGCCGTTTGCCCAGCAGCTCTCGGCTGTACTACAGATCCCACCAACTTGCCATGTGGCTGTTACTGGTCTGACGTTCCCTGTATCCACAGAACGCTTGCTAAAAATTAGTGTCATATTTGTGACCTTCCATTCCTCTAGCGCTAAGGCAGTTTTAAGTGAAAAAATACAAAGTACGGTTCATAGTTCAGCCATTTCATCCTTGAGTTTCCTTAGAACTCTCAGATGAATACCATCTGTCCTGTCATTTTGTTTCAAACCCTTTTACACTTGGATTTGAGACAGATGCTCCACCATGCCGCCCCCATTAAAAAAGTTCCGTGATGAAAACTTCCTGAAGCTCCACTACAAGGTTAAAAAAAATAAGTTTTCTTTTCCTGAAATCTCTAGGCATCACTGCTCTATCTTGACCGTCTCTTGTCCCCAGGACTGCTTGGCTGGCCTGCTGGCTCTGGTGTACTGGGACAGTTGTTATTAATCCCTGTGTTTTCTCCCGTTGCTCTGACGCTATTTTTCCTCGCCACACATTGCTGCGTCTCGCCTGGTGGGGTGCAGCAGGTTTCTTCTGGTTTACTGGTTCAGAAATAACTTTTTAAAGACTGCTTTCCTACAGTTGTTATCCTCTCATACCTGCTCTTTATCTAACCCCTCAGTCTTTTTTTGGGTGGTCTTTTGGCCTGCTTTACCGGGTGTATGCCTTTTTGCTGGACCTCTCGTGACACGTGAGCAGTCGCCCCGATGCCTGCAACCATTCTGGGAGTCCCTTTTAGTTTTGATTCGGGACAGACCTCCCAGTTCAAGCTCCCAGTGAGTAATTTCATAAGCTTGTCCATATTGAACATGGATGTGAAAAACTAATTCAGCTTTTCTTCTATGGCCTTATCTTTTCTGATCATTCCCGTTGCGCTTTGATCCCTTCCTAGTCCTCTCCAGCGCTAGCTCTCCCACTGCGCACAGATGGGCAATGCTCTGAACCCCCTGGCCTGACACACCATACTTTTTAAAACTTAATTTGAAAGTTGCAATTTCCACACGCTCTTTCCCATTTGCCTTTAATCTGCAGTCAACATCCTTCTTATCGAAAGAACAAAATACCATTTTAAAAAATTACCTCAAATATATTATCTACCAAAAAATATTACCTAAAAAAATTCTCGCTAGGGATGCCATCGTTCTCCGTCGATAGCTCCGCGTGGTGCAGAGCTTGGCCACGGCTTGCTGCAGCTCGTGCCGAGGGTGTGTGTGCACCAGGATGCGGGAAGGGACGTGGGTCGGGCTGGCGGCACGGCGCAGCAGACTGGTTTCGCACTGAAGATCTCCAGCAGTCAGGACGTATCTGTAAATGAGATCATCAGCAGAAGTGACCTACAGGTGGCTTTTCACAGAGCACCGCTGGGACGTGGGACGACAGAGTGGCAGCACGAGGCCGTTCCGCACTGGTTTGTGCAGAAGTGGGACTGAAGGTAAATTAGTCAATTAATGCTAAATGGAATTGAACCCAAAAGTCATTTTACCTCACTGGGAAAAATATTAGAAGAGCTCCTTTATTCTGAATTACCTCAAGATATGCGCTTATTCTGACACAGAGCAGCTGCCTCCTGTGACGCCCCAAAATCTGAGCTGCAGCACGGAGCGATGGACCAGAGCGATCTGGGCTCCTAAGACCGTCAAAGGTTGGTACCTGCTTCAATATAAAGACATTTCAATTGCCTCTGCAGTTACCTTATTTCCGTACTTGCAGGAACACACAAACCGTTCTTGTCAAGACTCGTGTTTCAGAAAGTGCTACCTGATCTTTAACCCACCACGGTGACATTTGCCATGGTTACGGTGCTGAAATCACTTTTTATCTCACAGACGTACAATGGCTGTACGCAAATTTATTTCAGCAGTTGATGGACAACAGGGAGACACTTTAAAAACAAAACACCAAAAAAAAGTTGGAAGCCTGCCCTTTATAGTACGTAGTTTTCTGGACATGAGACGGTTTTCAGTGCGGGGCTTTCGAAGGCTAGGAAAAGCTATTGCCTAGTATTTACCTCAACAAATTAAACATAAGCTATTAGTTCAGCTGTGGGATCCCCAATTCCCCACTTGCAAATATTGTTAGATATCTAGATTTAGACTTTCAAATATACTAAAGGCTGAGTATACAACTAAGAAGAAATCGTGTAACTGGCGATGCTGTTCCCACCACAAACAGGAACATTACCAGGAAGGGGCACATGTTCTTTACAAACGCCTTCTCTTTCCTGCAGGGATCTGCTGGCCTGTGCGGAGATAACATTCCAACATTTTCCATGCTGCCCTGCAAGCTGCGTATTTTATGAGAAGCCACTAACAGTGGGGCCACGGGGAGAGGGAAGGAGCAGGGAACATCTGGTGAGACATACCTCTAACCACATCTGTCTCGTGGCCAACTTTCCTGTTCTGATAGGGACAGCGGGAAAGGCCAGTCACCCTCAGCGCTGGGAGAGAAAGCTCCCAAGATTCATCCATTATCAGCTAATAAACACCTCTGCTTCAGTAGTTGGGGGGGAAAAAAACCAATCCCAGAGTATCAGCAACTTTAGTACTTATAACTAGAAATCTTTTTTTCTCTCAGAAGGTGATAAAGGAAATGCTTGCCTAAGAAGACATCAGTTACCACTAATATGTGGGAGCAAGCATTGTGGTTAAAGAGGGAAAAAAAAAAAGTTTAAAATCCAGTATAAACTGCAGGAGTCAACGCTTCAAGACTTGCCAGTTCTGCAGGAACAATGCAGAGCCTTATCCTGTGCAGGGCTTCAGCATTCTGGGAGCACCCAGCCTCTCGGAAACATCAACAACAGTAATCATGTACAACATTTTATTACAAAATTGTTAAAAAAGTAATACAATGCAATATACTACAAAATATAAGATCAGCTATTAAGCTACCTCCTTTGTTTTACTTAGCTATAAAGAAACATCTGGCTATCAGTCACTGACTTTCAACAAAACCATTAAATACGCAGAAACATTCCACAACTTTTTCTTCTGTTTTTCTAAACCGAACTGTAGCAGCCCTTGGCTACTACTGACATTAAAAATAAGGGTCTCCCTACAAAGAACCGTATCACCTATACACAATTCTGTACAGATTTTTATACTGAAGCTAACAATGAGCTGCACTTCGAGTTCACATTCTTAGCAAAATATTGGATTTTGAGCATAAATCTTTACAGCAGGACATTCATCTATTCCTCATCCTCGTCTTCTTCCTCCTCTTCATCATCTTCTTCCTCCTCCTCCTCCTCTTCTGGTTCTGCTTTCTTCTTAGATCCTGCAGGCCTACCTGGGCCCTTTTTTCCTGCGTCACTCTTGCTCTTGGCACGATATGCTGCAATATCCTGCAAGAAAAATGCTGTTTAGTTGCTGGAAACTTAACTCTGAGGACAAATCTGTACCGCTTCAGTAACTTACTACTACTATACTGTGCAAAACAAACACAGTGTGCGTGGAAAAATGGGGTTTCAGCCTCAGGACCTTCGTGCTTACACCTTTTGGCAAGTTTTAAGAATTTTACGACCGCAGTGCTCTGGAGTATGACCGTGTATTTTTCAAGCGGGTGCCCTGCTTTCTGGAAGTAAAGTATCTTATTGGCGAAATCTCTAGACACGTAAAAACCACATCCAGGTTCAGTGTCAGGGCTTGATACCTCCCAGGCCACACTCTTCCATGCCTTCTGAAGCCTGACAAAGGTTGATGTGAACACTTAGAATTATGAACCGTATAATGGTTTAGGTAAAAAGAAAAAAAAAAACAACCCAAAATAAGGTCACACATTTACAGTGACCTCTACAACTTTAACCATTCTTTTATCAGTTTCACCCTACCTTTTCATATTTCTCCTTTAGTTTTGCAGCCTTCTGTTCATATGGCTGTTTATCTTTGGCTGACTGTTCAGACCACATTTCTCCTAATTTCTTTGCTGTATCTCCAATAGACAAGCCAGGATGATCATTTTTGATTTTCGGACGGTGTTCAGAGCAGAAAAGGAAGAACGCAGATCTAAAACGAGAGACAGTAATTAAAGTTAAGTGTTAAGACTATTAGAACTAATACTTTTTTTTTTTTTTTTGGGTCACAGAAACACTCACGGTGGTCTTTTAGGAGCGTTGGGGTCCTTTTTCTTTCCCTTCTTCTCGCCTTTGGGAGGAACGTAGTTTTTCATCTCTCTGTCATAACGAGCCTTGTCTCCTTTGGCCATTTCTTCAAACTTGCCTTTTTCCTTGCTAGACATTGTCTGCGGAGGCAGGGAGGGGAGAGGAGAAGAGCCTGGATCAGCTAAAGCCCCGCTGACCCGCTGAGGCCTCAGCGGCTGCCGCCGGGGCCCTGCTCCCAGCAGCCCGCCGCAGGGGCGGGGGCCGGCCCGGCGGACTCGGCCCGGCCCCGCTCACCTTCCACCGCTCCGAGCACTTCCGCGAGAACTCGGCGAAGTTGACGGAGGAATCCGGGTGCTTCTTCTTGTGCTCCTCCCGGCAGGTCTGCACGAAGTAGGCGTAGGAGGACATCTTGCCCCGCGGCTTGTTGGGGTCGCCTTTACCCATGGCGAGGTCGGCGGCGGGTCCCTGCGGCGACGGCGGGGGAGGGGTGTGGAGGGGTGGGGTGAGGGCGGGCCGCGGAGCGGAGCCATGGCCGGGCGGGGCCGCGCCTCAGCCGGCTCCCGCCTTCCCGCCTGACCCGCCGCCGCCTCAGCGCTCCCCGGCGGGGCCGCCCGCCGCCCTCCTCACCCGCCCGGCGGGAACAACCCCCTCAGCCGCGCGCCCCCTCAGAGACCGCCGGCGGCACCCGCCCCCCCCTCCGGGCTCCTTCCCGCCCTCCCGCGGCCTTGCCTGGCGGCGGCGGCGACACACCCTGCTCCCTCCGCTGCTGCTGCCGGCGAATGGACCCCGGCGGCGCACTTACAGCCTCTTGTTTTCCACAGCCCTACCCGCCACAGCGACTTGGCCCGCGGGCCCGCCCCCCGCCGCAGCCCATTGGCTGCCGCCCCCGTTCAAACTACCTGCGGCCCCGCCCCCGGCGCCCAGCGCCGCCGGGGATTCGCTGGCTGCGGCTGTGACGTCCCTATGTCGAGCGGCGCCCCCCCCACCCTCGCCGCTCGTTACCGCTCATACTCGTTGGAACCGGTTGCGGGTGAGGAGAGCAGCGGGGGCGGGACTAAAAGCGCTTGGGCGGCGATTGGGGGAGAGGGACGGTTTTAAAAAACCGCGGGGCCCCCCGCCATTGGTCGCCGGGGACGGCGCGCGTTTTGATTGGGCGGAGCGGCATGCTGTAGCGTGGTTTAAAAATACAAAGGGAGGGAGGAGGGCGCTCGGGCGGGCGAAATCAGAGGGACCGGGGGTGGCGGTCGGTCAGCCAGCCGGCCTGTCAGCCGGCCCGCGCCCGCTAGGACTTTACCGAACAACTGCCAGCATCGGTTTGGGGCTAAACCCCGAGGTTTCCGTACAGTAATTTAGTCACTTTTGTTGTGATTTGGCACTCCAGAGGCTCCCCCACTCCAGCTCTCCTCAGAGCACGGAATAAGAAACCAGTCCTTTAAGGTCCTTTTTTTTTTTTTTTTCCTAATTTTCTCTCCTTCTGACGAGGATGTGTTCACGCGGTTCACTAATACGGTGGTAAACGCCTCCTTCATCCCTGTTTCATTTTGGGCTTTATGTGTTTGCCCAGACTGCAGCCTGAAGAGACGTAATGTAAACTGGAGTAAGTTAATCAACATCTTCTCTGGAGAAGATCCCGGGTGGCGGCGAGGCGCACTGACAGAGTAAGGCAGAGACGGGCATTCCCTTTGCAGAGACATTAGAGCCCCTTCCAGTACCTGGAGGGGCCTACAGGAAAGATGGGGACGGACTCTTCAGCAGGGCCTGTTGCGATAGGACAAGGGGGAATCGTTTTTAACTAAAAGAGGGAAGATTCAGACTGCATAGAAGGAAGAAATTGTTGACTGTGAGGGTGGTGAGACCCTGGCCCAGGTTGCCCAGAGAAGCTGTGGCTGCCCCATCCCTGGAGGTGTTCAAGGCCAGGTTGGACGGGGCTTGGAGCAACCTGGTCTGGTGGGAGGTGTCCCTGCCCAGGGCAGGGGGTTGGACGAGATGGCCTGTAAAGGTCCCTTCCCACCCAAACCATTCTGTGGTTCTATGTCAAAGCGTCTCAGAAGCCAGTTATCCTTATTTTTTTTATCAGCTAACTTCTGTGGCTACACCTTTTGATAGCGTTTAACCTACAAACAAAGCTTACCCTTACCTTCTAAAATAAACATTTACACAGGGGATATTCCGTGTTCCAGTTTTGGCTCTCTATTACTGTAAACCGTTCCACCACTGCTCGGTAGCAAATTCACGTTCTCAGTTCTGTGGTATTGACTTGTGTGAAGGCCTGGGGGTGTTCAGCCTGGAGAAGAGGAGGCTGAGGGGAGACCTTCTCGCTCTCCACAACTCCCTGAGAGGAGGGTGTAGCCGGGGGGGGGTCAGTCTCTTCTCCCAAGTAACAGGCGACAGGACAAGAGCAAACAGCCTCAAGTTGCACCAGGGGAGGTTTAGATTGGATATTGGGAAAAATTTCGTCACCCAAAGGGTTGTTAAGCACTGGAACAGGCTGCCCAGGGCAGTGGTGGAGTCGCCATCCCTGGAGGTATTTAAAAGACAGGTAGACGTGGTGCTGAGGGACGTGGTTAGGGACTTGGCATTGCTAGGTTAACGGTTGGACTTGAGGATCTTAAGGGTCTTTTCCAACCTAAACAATTCTATGATTCTACATTTTGTTATGTAGCTTTAAAAATGCCTTTATGTCATATGTTTCTTGGAAGGCACTGTTTTGTTTGGTGAATTAAGCTGCCAGGTGGGTTACTCGTTCACTTTGTGGTAAACCACCTGTATATGACAGTTTCTTGCGGAGTGTTTTCTAGTTAATAAAGTAGTTTTGTAACAGATGGTAGAATCTTATAATACTAGTGTGTACTGAAAGGATCATAGTGTAGCCATTGGTATCTCTGGTGTAAAACCATTCCTTGTCCACCAGACTTACCTAGAGCTCTCCATATCACACCATTCAAACACATCCATAGGTACCTTCTGCATTGTTTACAGCCATATAAAAATGTAGGTTAACTCCATCAAAACCAGTTTAATTCTGAATCCTGGCCAGTGCAGTTGAAAGAGCAATGAAGTGGCCCAGTAGTGTTCAGGAAACAGAGTTTTCTTGATGTCAATGCTTCTAAAATAGCAAGTCGTGATCTCTGGGAGTCTGTCACCAAAAAGTTGTCAGGATGGCTACAAGCACGAGAAATTATTTTTAATAGTTGAAAGGAGAGAAGATTTTTGCACATTTTACCTTTCCAAAACCATTCTATGTCAGTTTTTGAACCACAAAAAAAAAAGCTTTTTATAAGTTTATTATTAGAATATTTTTACTCTTCTTTTTAATATTAATATAGCCAGTTCATGGAAAAAAATACTTTGGAACAGTCTTTGGAAATTATGGTATATAACTGCAGTGAGGCTTCCTCTGTTGCCTCTGTTTTCATATCTGCTCTAAGAAGATGAAGAAAATAATTGTGGAAAAGCAGGTAGGGTGAGAAAGTGTAATTACAGCTATGGGAAGAAATGAGAGCTGCCTTTCAAATGATTTAATCAAATGTTTTAAGAAAGAAATTAGGCTCTTTGTTCTTTTAAAGATATTCTTTTTCTAGATTCTCTTCTCTGAAAAAGAAATCTTTTGTATAATTAAATATATACATAGAGGGTTATGTCATGCAACATAGGGCAGCATAAGAAACCAAACAGTTGTAGTCTTTAACATCTGTCTGTCCTCCAACAAGGAAGGCAGTATTGAAAATTTTCCACGCTTGAACATGATACTGGCAGTTTTCCACAGCAGCGCCAATGCTGAAAGCTCCACGCAAGAATGCCGACGTTAGAAACTTGTCAGTCCCAAAGCCGTGCCTCCTCCCAGCGCCCTCGCGCCTGGAAAAGCGCTTCTCTCTGCGCCGGGTGCCACAATAAGCTGTCACCGTTTTTTCATTGCACCACACTGTTCCTTTTCAGACAAAACCACAAATTCTGTCTCGAGAGATTCAGTCACTGTTACTCTCCTAAAGCAGTGATCTATGCAGTAGTGACTTTGGTCTGTCCGCCTGGTTAATTTATTAACCACATGTGGATGACAGTTGTGGGGAAGAAGCATAAACTCCAGGACTTGAAGCTTACTTCTGCTTGAATAATTCAGCTCATGAAATGACTGTTAAGTTTTATAGCTCCCTGGCTTCGAGCCCTTTTGAGTTTCTAATCTGCTCCACAATTGCAATTTTGGGCGCTATTGTTAACTTCACTTAATCTTCAGTAAACTGCGTGTGAGGAGAGATAAACAATGTTGTGACTAGAAACGCTGGAGAGAGGGAAAAGACCAGGCGGGTGAGACCAGGTTACAGAGCTGAGAAATGGATTTGAAGAAAAGCACGTCACGGACAACAAAAATGCGCGATGGGAGTGATAATACTTTACATCGTGCTGTATCTCTTGGGTCCTGTGGGCCACTTCTACAGCTTTTCTGGGTGCTGGTGTCGGTGTGGACAAAGCCAGGGAAGAAATTAACAAAGACCTTTTATTTGAATTAACGTTCCCATTGGCGGGTCCGTTGCAACAGATACCGTTCAGCTGAGGAAATTGCAAACTGCAGTTGCATGACCTCAACTCTGACTAAACTTTCATTCTGGTGTAAGTGTATTATATGGTGACGCTGTCAGTTTTAATTCATTCAGTCAGATGAAGAAGCTCTACTGTCTCTCCCCAGAGACTCTGCTATTACCCAGATTCCTGTATGGAATATGCCTTAATGTAGCTTTAATGGCAATAAACTTCTGCTTTGGAAAGTGATCGTTCTTGATTGATTACTGCTGAAAGGGTCTCTCTTATGGACTGAGAAGTCAGTGTTTACCGGATGAATAATGAAAGCGAGTTACAGCTGTTCTTGATTTTAATGTCACCTAACTTCACTAATAGTAATGCAAGATGTTGAAAGAAAAAGCAAATTTAGCTTTAATTGGCAATTTTTTGGTTTAGAAAGATTAAAATCAACAAAAGCATTTAAATAGGTCACTGCTTTAAAACGCCCCTTTTAATGTGAGTTACGAAGTCTACAGACAGCAGCTATGGGTTTTGGGCTATTTCATGTGAGGGTCTCATACTAGATAGATGGTAGGAGCTTTAGGATGAAAAGCAAAAGCCAGAACTACCTAGGCTACTGCTTACCTAACGTCAACACAAAACTTATTTTACTGTAGTGTTCCAGTTACAAGCAGTTACTGTCTTTGTACTTTGATAAAAACACATACAACTGCAGCTGCCCAGAAGTTTGCAAAACTGGTATTTCTGATGCTATCTTAAAAAATCGCATTTAAGATAATATATTAGAACTTTTCCAGTTTTTTCTGTTGTTGTGTAACATGCAAACACTATGTATTTTATAAAAATTAAATCTATTTACCCTTTAAACATTACAGTTTTATTATATGGGCTATTGTAAAGCCTGTGTAACCAGTTAAGCAGCTCGCAGGCAAACGGCGGCCGTGTTACACCGGGCTGGTTTAGTCTGAAAGCTCAGAACTTGTTTTGACTTTGTGCTGCGTACCAAATACCTAAAACAAAGGCAGCCTGCATGAGACACTACCCGGGACAGCTGCGGAGCAGAGACTGAACTGCAGCGGTCATATGATAGGAAATAAATACAACAAATCTCGCCTGGTGCTAACGCAGGTAATATTAGGAATACCGGCTGTTCCTGGTCACAATAATTGTTAACTGAACCTTTTCAGTCTTAATTTGACAAGAACTTTTCTTGCATTGGGTTCACAAGCTTTTATTTTTCATATATTTTTACCTTTCTATTCCTAGACCTTGCTTTCACTTACTTTCTTACTTACATTCAAAGTAACACTCATGTAGCATTTTCCCCTCGAGATCTTAATAGACCCCCTTTATATTTTGCTATACTGTTAATCCCTTTTTACAGGTATGAGGGGAAAGCAGTAATTTGCCTGTGTTCATCCATTAGTTTCACAGGCAGTTTAGAAAGGCTTAAAAATGTGGATGGCTGTAATTTACACCATGAAACGGGTTTAAATGGGTAAAAAAAAGTCTCTATCCTTCTGTCCCTGCCCCCCAAACTCTTCCAGCCTTGGTAGACATTGGTACTTTACCTGAAATGTATACACAACTTACTCTTAAGAAATAAAACGTAATTACTAATACAAATGTTGTGTCGCTTGGGCATTGGAGAACATAGTTCCAGGATTTTTTTTTCCTCCTTCTGAGCAATCAGACACGGTCGGACTGTGTCTGGCCCTGGAGGTGTGACATCCAGCGAGCAGATCCGAAGAGGTTGCAGTCGCAGCCCAGCTCCCGAATAGTCCGAGCAGCTGTGTGAAGCTAGCTGCTGGTGCTCACCGCTGCCAAAACGAGGTACGTGTCAACCCATGGTGACTTACAAATGCTGAAACTTCTACGGAACAAACCAGAACATTGTGTTTGTACCTCGTCCGATCTGAGGGACTGTTTTCTTCTGCCGTCGTGAGGTCTAGAAACTTAAAAACAAGCTGAACCGGGCAGGAGAATCTGTTTCCTATGTAATTGCAGCTCTAAAATCTCTTAGGAAAGAGAAGGAATAGGGTGAGTTGGCAAGGCTGTGCCATGGGTCGCAGGAGGAAGGAGGAATCGTGCCTCCTCTCTCCCAGAGCCAGAAGAGAGAAGTGGGTTTGGCTGGTGACAGCCTGGTTCCTTGTAGGCACTGTGATTGTCGTCAACACGTTGGCCTGGCGTCCAGGCACCGGAAAAACTTAGATGAATTTCAATGGGTCTCATTAAACTTAAATGGCTCTCGAGTTTTGGACATGTGGGGTATATCCTGTGCTGCTGCTAATGTAGACGTTGTCATAGTAGAATAATTGATTTCTCCTTTTACTTCTGGCAAATAGTGCTGTCATATGTGTCATTGAAATGATCATAGGATACACAGGTAATCTGCTGAGACTAGAAAGAAAATGCTCAGGAGATTTTTTAATTATTGATTCATCAGTCTCATTTTTAGTCCCGGATCCTGTGGGATTTTCCAGAAACTGAGGATATTTAAGTATAGTTTCTCTGGAGGATCCCATTGTATACCCTACTCTATACTATTGTTTTACAGTAACAAGGAAAGTTGTTTCAGAGATCTTACGCTGCTAGAAAATGTGTCTGTGTATAATACCAGCCAAAAGCTGATGCTTCTACTCCACAGCCCCAATTCTTGTGGGGAAAAAAAAATCTTAAGGAAGTTCAGTAACAAACCCTTGGGCCTATGGTTAATCCTCATCATTTAGTGTGACCATGTGTGAAGTTAAGTCGAAGCTCTCCCTAAGCCCCGGCAGGGATAAATGCCTACTACAAATGACAAAGAAACAGGGAGCGGCACAGTCATGCATTTGAAGAAATAAACAAGGAAATGTCAAGAGAAGTTCTGTGTCAAAGAAAGGCTGGCTTATTCAAAGCTACTGAGAAACTAAAATGCAGCCCAAAACATGTCTTTTCCAGTTTTTAAAAGCTGAAAAAATCTTTAAATCCTGTAAGCTCTCAACTTCAACGCAAACGTTTAAGAGAGAAACTGTGTTGATGAATACGCTCCAGTTTGTAGGCTTCCTCATGTTGTGCAATTTTTATGTCACTACATTTTATACTAATAATTAGCATTTATGTTGTTAAATTATTGTAATACGTACAAATATTAAAAGCATAAACCCACCATTCTCTTTTTCCAGTAGTTAAAAATTTACTTTGTAAAGACAGAATTCAATTTGGAACAGACTTTCATGATGTAACTAGAAACAAAGATAATCAAAAAAGTTCAAGTTGTATAAGAGGGGAAAGATCTGTATTACTATTTTCCAAATTCTGAAATAATTTACAACATCATGTCAAATCATGTAAAATCCTGCTCCAGCAGTCACTTCTGGAGAGAGGCAAGGATCTTTTAATGCCCGTGGACAGCCGTAATAGCAGAACTGTGGTGTTTATAATGTTACTAAATACTAACAACCAAACACTTGGATAAACAAAAACCTTCTAAAACCGTATTTGTTTAAAAAACATAATGTTGAAACATTGGGTGGGGGTCTCTTTTTCTGTTCTGTGCTTTAGGATTTGTCCTTGAGCGGATTTCAAGCTTGCCTGTGTGACTGTAAAGGCTAGAAGCTTTATCCGTATGAAAGCTGAGCCTCCAACCGTACCTTGCAAGTAAGGGAGCTGAGATTGAGCCGCGTTAACGATGAATGGCGGTATCTAATGAAGAAGAAATGCTTTTGATCAGCTGCTGTATATTGCTGTATATTGAACGGATGATAGCAGCAGGTACTAGCCAAACGTAAGAACCCTGGTACAGGCTGCCTAGTGGCCATTTTTTGTGAAAAACTTTGCAAACCATCTCATCTCATCCTTGTCCCGCCGTATTTTTCAGTTCAGGGTTTATTGTCAAGTAACATCAGCAAAACCCAACTGCAGTTCAAAACGATCATTATACTTGAGTTTGTTGGAACATAAGCTTGTATCTTTTACCCAGAATGAGCTCTGCAGGAAGTCAGGAAAACATGGAAACCCCAAACCCACGTGTAATTTTATTCAGTTTATTTTTATAAAAATATCTGTATTAGTATCGCACTCTATTTTGTTTTTACTGACAGAATCCAAATACCTTCTAAAGACCTTCTGGATGATGCGTTCTGGACTCGGCCGGAGGAAGCGTTCACCTGCTCCCAAGGGGCACTTAGAACCTGCTGTTAACTTCAACGCCAGCTAGGTCAGACCTGGACATGCTTGTAACTGCCCTGCGACCACAAGGGCACTGGGAGAGGCTTCAGGGCGGCTGACGTTTCCCATTTTCCTTTCTGTAAACCAGAAGAGGATGTGGTGGTGTAAAGGAGCACTGCCGTTTCTAGGACCCTCTGACAAGACTGCAAAGATGGTGCGGTATGCGTTATTCAAAGCAAAAAGTGATTAAACACAGCGTCAAGTCTGAATTTCTATAAGCAGAAAACAGTGGTTCACAAAGGGTAAGACTGTAGCAAAGTATATATGGTGCTTTTTGTGGTATCAAGAGCACATTTGAGACCAGCAAAATTTGCTGAAAAGATATGACAGTGTGTCTCTTATTGACAAAAAAAAAGCTGAGCAAGCTTTTTATTTCTTTTCAAGGCACTAAAAATGAACTCTTAAGCAATATACTACAACTATCTGCCTGTCACTCATAGCTAAATGTGTATTGCGTTACTAAAGAAAACCCCTGGGGGTGGTACTTCTTCACTCTATGTTCCAGATAGTCGCATTACATTTCAGAAAATCACTAATGATGATTTTGCGAGGTCTCTTTCTGACTGCGAGATCTAGCATAATGTGAAACAAAATATTAATGCGAGAACCTGGAGGGACAAAGGATGGGTGCACCGGTGGCTCTGCGGGGAGCAGGTGGACGTGGACGTCTGACTGAGCTTGTGAGGAGGAGGAGGAGCGGGGTGTGGAGACCCGGGGGTTCCTCCTGCACGGCTGCAGGCCGGCGTCTCCGCTTGCTTCTGCGCAGTCGTTGTGTTTGAGGTATCGCCCTTAGGCCGCCTTTATTGCTGCTGTATCAACCAAAAGTAGGCGTCAGGCTTCATCGTTCAAGTCCCCCAACAAACAATTTGCCGCGTACATTCCACAAAGAACATCTAAAGTTTCTGAACCAACGTTTCTGTATTTTTGCACATAAAAACGAAGCCTTCGAACAGAAGGTGCTTGGACGCCGCCTGTAACGAAGGGCTGATTGCGATGGTGAATTGGCACAAACCGCAAAGGGGCATGTATTACAAACCTTTAAAGCTTTTACAGTACACAGGCTTATCAGTTTTAATCCCGTAACACCTAGATTACTCTTAAAATACAGTGTTTATTTTTGGACCCTGTTTACTGCTTTAAATCTTTTAATAAAAGCCTGTGTTACATAAATGCTTTCATACACCCCTAGTTTCCATTGTACAAGGCAGAGCGCTTAAAAAAGGAACATTAGCTTCAGCTGGATTACTCAAAAGACCTGGAAATACCAGTTTTGCACCAGTATCACTGTTTTGGTTAAAAGTATGATTTTTTTTTTCCTCTTACTATTATTACTTGAATCATAGACAATAATCTTTATTAAACAGAGATTAAGTTTTGTCATCAAATTAACTACCCAAAGTTACATTGTAACTATCCTAGTGTAAAACATATGAAGAAGTTAAAAGAATACAGTTCGCAGGTAAGTCCCGGTATTCCTGTGCTTTGGGCTCTATGCTTTAACGCATTTGGACAATAAACTGGAGGCAGAGCAACAGGCAGCAGCACGGTTAGTTGGTGCTGGAGTGGGAAGGGAAAATCAGGGAAAGGAGAGCACAATAAAAAGAAAGGGGCTTGTTTCTGATAAGGGAAGAGAGATTTGGCTGCTGTTCTTTACCACAGCCAGGTGCTCTTTTATCAAAAACATCAGGGCGTGTGGTGGAATTGGTGGAATTCTTCAAGTGTTTTAAAGGAATCTATTTTTCTTTGAAATAGTTACAATCCAAAACAGAATTTGTATTTCCTGTGAAAAATGTATACCAGTAGTTTTCCTCATTATTCCATTTCAGGTGCTGCACACAAGCGCACTAACGTACACTTCGACTTCAGACGAGCGGTACCTGTTGGGGAAGGGAACAGGGGTCCCCAGTTGAGCCTTATCACGTGAAGATGTACACCCGGTTACAAGCCGCATTTCCTTTCCAAGATTAATTACTAATAATACGTCTGCAGTGTGCTTGCAGGATATCCAAGGTGATGCATCCGATTACCATTCTTCTCTCTCAAATTACACAACACGTCAGTCCACAGCTAGCAGGAGCTGGGACATATGGCATCTCAGGGAGCCACAAGCTGCTCTGTTCCCACCTGCGCCTGGCCCGCCTCGGTGGTGCCGAGTCCCGCCGACTTTGGAGCCTGGCAGCTGCGAATTCAGGCACACTTTTCAAGGTGCTGCAGTCCTGCTCCCTCGGCGTGCCACTTAAAATCGTCTGTGCTGTGGTTTTGGCACGCATCAGGGGTGTAGACTACTGCTGCCTTCCATACGATTCAGCTCGGCTTGGTGCACGGCCCGTAAGTGCTAGTGAAGTCTCACGTGTGGAGTTACTGGTTTGGAGCTGTCGTTTCATTTGAACTGATTTAGAATCATAGCATGGTTAGAGTTGGAAGGGACCTTAAAGACCATCTAGTTCCAACCCCCTGCCATGGGCAGGGACACCTCCCACTAGACCAGGTTGCTCCAAGCCCCGTCCAACCTGGCCTTGAACACCTCCAGGGATGGGGCAGCCACAGCTTCTCTGGGCAACCCCGGCCAGGGTCTCACCACCCTCATAGTCCACAGTTTCTTCCTGAGATCTCATCTAAATCTCTCCTCTTCCAGTTTGAAGCTGTTCCCCCTCGTTCTATGGCTCCACTCCCTGATCCAGAGTCCCTCCCCAGCTTTCCTGGAGCCCCTTGAGGGACTGGAAGGGGCTCTGAGGTCTCCCCAGAGCCTTCTCTTCTCCAGGCTGGACAACCCCAACTCTCTCAGCCTGTCCCCACAGCAGAGGGGCTCCAGCCCTCGGATCATCTCCGTGGCCTCCTCTGACCCTGCTCCAACAGGTCCATGTCCTTCTGCTGTTGGTGTCCCCAGCGCTGGAGGCAGCACTGCAGGGGGGTCTCCCCAGAGCGCAGCAGAGGGGCAGAATCCCCTCCCTGGCCCTGCTGCCCACGCTGCTGGGGATGCAGCCCAGGATACGGGGGGCTTTCTGGGCTGCCGGCGCACATCGCCGGCTCATAGAACCACAGAATGGTTTGGGTTGAAGGGACCTTTACAGGCCATCCAGTTCCAACCCCCTGCCCTGGGCAGGGACACCTCCCACCAGACCAGGTTGCTCCAAGCCCCGTCCAACCTGGCCTTGAACACCTCCAGGGATGGGGCAGCCACAGCTTCTCTGGGCAACCTGGGCCAGGGTCTCACCACCCTCAGTATAAAGCATTTCCTCCTTAAATCTTGTCGGAGTCTCCCCTTTTTTATCTCGAGCTTTTCGCCCACCAGGACCCCCAAGTCCTTCTCGGCAGGGCTGCTCTCCATCCCTTCAGCCCCCGGCCCGTATCGATGGCGGGGGTTACCCCCCCCCTCCCCCCGGAGATCTCATAGAACGTGAAACCAAATATTCACCCGAGAACCTGGAGGGACAAACGATGGGCAAAACGCTGGCTCTGTGAGGAGCAGGCGGACGTGCGCGTCTGACTGGGCTGGGGAGGAGGAGGAGGAGGAGGAGGAGGAGGAGGAGGAGGAGGAGCGGGGTGTGGAGACCCGGGGGCTCCTCCCGCACGGCTGCTTTCCGCGCAGGGGGAGCGGAGAAGCGGCGGGATGGCGGCGGGGGGAGGCCGGCGGGATGGCGGCTCCTCCCGCCCGGCGCCGCGGCCTCCCCCGCGCTGCAGGGCGGGAGCTGTAGTCCGTGAAGGGACTGCATTTCCCGGGGAGCCCCGCGGCGGCGGGCCGGTTGCCGTTGTTGCATAGGAAACAGCTGAAGAGTCTCCACATGACAGGGGGGGAAGGAGGAGGAGGAGGAGGAAGTGTGGAGACCCGCGGGCCGCCGCCGCCGTCGAGGGGAGCGATCCCGCCGCCCGCTTCTTCCCGCCGGCCATGAACGGCTTCGCTCCCGAGGAGGTGGCGGACCCCGTCGCCGCCGCGGCGGGCAACGCGGGCTCGGCCGTGGAGGTGCCGCCGCCTCCTCCTCCCCCTCCTCCTCCTCCTCCGCCTCCTCCTCCTCTTCCTCCCGCTCCGCCGGGCGGCCCCGGGGCCGGTCAGCTGTGCTGCCTCCGTGAGGAGGGAGAGCGCTGCGGCCGGGCCGCCGGCAACGCCAGCTTCAGCAAGAGGATCCAGAAAAGCATCTCGCAGAAGAAGGTGAAGATCGAGCTGGATAAGAGCGTAAGTCCGGGGCGGGGGGGGGGGAGCTCAGCCCACACATGGCTCCCGGGGTCGGGCTGCTCCGCCTCACGGTTCCATGGTGCGCGGCCCCTTCCCGCCCGGCAGCCATCGGGCGGGAAGACAGCGGGAAACACTGAGGTGGGACCGGGCCGGGGAGAGACAGCGGGAAACTCTGTGGTGGGACCGGGCTTGGGAGAGGCACCGGGAAACCCTGCGGTGGGACCGGGCTTGGGAAAGACACCGGGAAACCCTGAGGTGGGACCGGGCTTGGGAGAGGCACCGGGAAACCCTGCGGTGGGACCGGGCTTGGGAAAGGCACCGGGAAACCCTGCGGTGGGACCGGGCTTGGGAGAGACAGCGGGAAACCCTGCGGTGGGACCGGGCTTGGGAGAGACAGCGGGAAACCCTGCGGTGGGACCGGGCTTGGGAGAGGCACCGGGAAACCCTGCGGTGGGACCGGGCTTGGGAAAGGCAGCGGGAAACCCTGCGGTGGGACCGGGCTTGGGAGAGACAGCGGGAAACCCTGCGGTGGGACCGGGCTGGGGAAAGGCACCGGGAAACCCTGCGGTGGGACCGGGCTTGGGAGAGGCACCGGGAAACCCTGCGGTGGGACCGGACTGGGGAGAGACACCGGGAAACCCTGCGGTGGGACCGGGTCCAGGGCAAGCATGCTGCCGAAACAAAGTTGCCCTGACCCGGTCCCACCGGAGGGTTTCGAGTCGCCGAGGCGAAGCATCTTCAGATAATCTCTGGCTCCTCCAGGCAAGACATCTCTATATCTGCGACTTCCACAAAAACTTAATTCAGAGTGTGAGGAACAGGAGGAAGAGGAAAGGCAGCGACGACGATGGTGACTCGCCAGTACAAGACGTTGACACTCCAGAGGTAGTGAAACACCTTGTGTTTGGGCTTTTTGGTTTGGGTTGGTTTTTGGTTTTTTGTTTTTTCCCTAACTGTTGTGTTAAGCTTGTTCTGTGCTTTTCTGCCCTTGGCATATTTTGGGGCATGCAGGGAAAGGGGAAGACTCCTGATTCACTCAGTTCTGAACATAACAAAAGCTAACTGCGTTTTACGGTGTGTTTTCTGTATTAATTGTGCAGAGTGGAATGAATGAGGCTGTCTTGCCTGGAGAAGAAAAGGCTCCAGGGAGACCTTCGAGCTCATTCCAGTCCCTAAAGGGGCTCCAGGAAAGCTGGGGAGGGACTCTGGATCAGGGAGTGGAACCAAAGGATGAGGGGGAATGATTTTAAACTGAAAGAGGGGGAGATTTAGATTAGATATTAGGGAGAAATTTTTCACTCTGAGGGTGGTGAGACGCTGGCCCAGGTTGCCCAGAGAAGCTGTGGCTGCCCCATCCCTGGAGGCGTTCAAGGCCAGGTTGGACGGGGCTTGGAGCAGCCTGGTCTGGTGGGAGGTGTCCCTGCTCACAGCAGGGGGGTTGGACTATATGGCCTGTAAAGGTCCCTTCCAACCCAAATTAATCTATGATTCTCTAGATTATTTTTAAATGCCTTCTAGTTCTCTCAGAAAACTGCTATTTTCAGCTTTCTCCTTCTTAGTGCTTCCTCTCCAGCATCCTCCTAGAAAGGTGCTCATGGCAGGGGGCTGGACTAGATGACCTTTAAAGGTCCCTTCCAACCCAAACCATTCCGTGATTTTATGAAAAGGTGCTTTGCTACATATCAGCAAACTCTGTCTTCTGCAGGAGCTGACAACCTGAAGGGAATTGCACATAGGACTCGGGATATAAATGCTTCACTGCCCCGTCCCTCCAATCCTTTCCTTCTGTGCTAAATGTGTTGCAGATGGCTCTTGCCATTACTCCATTGCCTGAGTCACATTAAACACAGAAAGTTTAATGATAGTAGCTCTTCGGTTTTACCCCTTGTTGGGCAAAGAGACGTTCGGGGAGCTGCGCTAGAATGGAGCGGAGAAGGATGGTGTTTTTCTCCCCTGTTTTCTCCACTGCAGACCAGTTAAACCTCACCCATGATACAAGTGAACTACGGCTTTCAAACCTTTTGCATAGCATAGTGGGAGACTGCACCTAAGGCTCTCTTTTTCCTGCATGTGCTCTGGCTTATTTCTGCTACAGCCTGGCTTAGCAAGTGCTGCTCCGTCTGTTAATTTTGAGCAGAGGCTGTCATGCATGCCCCGTCCCTTCTAAGAGGGATTTTTAAAGAATTCTTCAGGAATTGCTCCCTAAGTGTTAATTTAGTGGCATCCTTATGCTCAGCATCTGCAGATATCGGCAACGTACGTGATGAAACTTCGTGCAGGAATCCCTGCCTACAGGCACGTGGCTCCAGCCTGAAGGCTAAGAGGATCCTCTAAGAGGATTTTAGGGGATTGGGAGTAGTTTGATGCTGGGCTGTGGTGTTTGTCTGTGAAATATGTGGGACTGCTTCTTTGCAAGTTCTGTCTGAAGCTCATGTTCTCTGTGGGTTCAGGTAGCTCTCTGGCACAGTGGTAATCGCAGCTCTCCTGCAAACCCGTTCAGTTTTCTCATGCAAGAGTCATAAAACATGTCACAACCGATGGATATCTCTAGAACAAAAAAGCAAGCTTTTTTTTTAATGGTATTACGGCAGGAAAGAAAACTGCCTGGAAAGTATTTTTGAGAACATTTGGACAACGGCAGTATGTTCATCCCATGTGATTACTGTATGCCTTAGATGCCCCTTGGCTCTTGACCTTCTTTCTTTTCAATTGCTATCCAGTTTACTAAGGGCTAAAAATACCCTTCTTAAGACTTGCAAGGCCCTCCCATTTCCGTCTCAGTCGTGACCATCATTACCTGTTAGAAGTGGTTCTACGTTGCTGGTAGCTTCAGGGACGTGGTGGAAAGCTGCCGCTCCTCCTCTGCGTGATGCTCTAGGGTGTGGGTTCCCCACTGTGAGGTGGGAAGTGGAATTTGTGCTATGTAAACTTCAGAATACCAAAGGATACCCATCCTCTATCGTGCAAGGTGGCATCACATCAAGTTTGGCCAGGTTACCACGTATGCAGCAGCACTGCTGTTGTTTAAACACTCTGTAGTTGAGGCCGCGAAATGAATTTAAGTGGAACTGAATGCCTTAGCCAATCTTTAACGTGGTGAGTTTGGAGGATACTACTGTAATTGCAACTGATCTAGCAGAATTCCTCATTCAGGCTGCTTTCTCAGCTTGCTTTCCCACTCAGTCATGATTAAGTGCTCCGACGTTGTCAAGGAGGGTGGGAGGGTAAGCTGTTGCTGGGAGAAGTGACTTGATCGGAGTTCATGGGATTCAAAACTGAGGGAGTATGGGGTTAAGGTTATGTATCTGTGTCCCTAAGAGGACCACGTGCAATTCTCTCAACTGTTAGCTCACACCGAAAAATAGTTTCGGACAGCTATGCCCATGCGTGTAACTCCTGCCTTGCGCTCGTGTAGCAGGGATATGTTTGGGGAGCAAGAGCAGCTGTTTTCTTCTCTCACCTCAAGCCAAAAAAACTTTGTGTTCTAGACTTTTTCCTGGCTCTAATACGTGCTATATCTTGCATGCCACTTGTGTGAAATTTGATGGCTGCAATCACAATATAGGGGCCTCCTTTGAATCAGCATCTTCATACATGACAGTTGTTACTGGGCTTTATCATGTTATTGTGCTCGAACTGGGGAACAATGAAAAACCCAGCGCTGATTAAAGGATAATAACGAGTTCCCAATGTTGTCCGCTACTAAAGGGAAGCAGAGCCAGGCTCGGTAACAGTGAAACGCTCTGAAACTAATCTGGGCTGTTTTGCTTTCTGCTGGAAGGTTGTGGGGTGGAGTTTGTTTTTTGTCAAAATGAGATCTGCTGAGCTGACGGTCTGTGCTTGTGTATCTGTGAGATTCCAAAAATGTTTTTGGGAGGCGAACTGTTTATGACTGAGTCCTTTTCAGTTACATTAGATTGTTTTCCCCTTCTTCCCCCCCCGCCTTTTTTTCTAGGTTGATTTATATCAATTACAAGTAAACACACTTCGAAGGTACAAAAGACACTTCAAGCTACAGACCAGACCGGGACTTAACAAAGCACAGCTCGTTGAAGTACGTATGAGTGTTTGTTCCATAATAGAAAATGCAACTTGCTGTGGCATGTGGTTTTCTATACAATGTGATCCTTGCGTAAAGAGCATATGTAATCTGGATTTTATGAGAACAAAAGGGAACTGCTTATCTAGCTTCCTTCATTGGCCACAGCTCCCGAGCCAAGTAAATCAAAAGTAAAAGTTCTTCCCACAGGATGGACTCTTAACTTCTGAAAGGAGCGTGTGCTACTTAAAAATACCAAGTGTGGAGTTGGAGCAGTGAGGTGATCTGCGTGTCCCTGAATACCACAGAATCACGGATTTATAGTCTGCATGTCAGTCCCACCTTCACCCAAATTCTCCTGCTGAAAAGAGCTAGAAACTGAGAGGTAGCAGTGGAGTGGTAGCAAGGTTCAGACTTTGCTTTAAAAAGGTAGTTATTGCAAACCTATGTGTTTCTGTATGTGTAAAGTATGGAAACATGAAAAGCAGGCTTCTATTGATACTTAATTGTGTTAAATAAAACCACTGGGATGTGCCACCAGAAAAGTGGAACTTTATGAAACTAGGTTTTTTCTGATCAATATTTCTAAAAGCGCTGCAGCTGTGTGTGAGTACAGCTGTATGTAAGCAGCTTTGCTGCACGGGAGTGTAATTTTAAAGGAATTCTTCTGCGCTGCAAAGATACAGTCACGGCATGCTGATGTGACTCCGTGGGAGAACCGGAGATCTTAACAGGCAGCTGCGGCTGCCGTTTTCCCCGTTTGCGCAGCGACACACTCAGTTGTGCTTCGGTGCAGACATTTTGTTTGTCTCTCCCTTAATCTGTGTGGATTAAAGGCAAGGTTCTTAAACGTGTGGGAGACCTCAAGGCTGAGCTACAAAAGAATAGTGCTGCCGCCGCTGCTCTGAGTAAGAATTTAAAATCAGTTTTCTTACGTGTGAGCAGAGGTAGAGCTAGCTCTTGAACGAGCAGGGCTGTGATTTGAAGAAGCACGAGCAGTTTTTGTCCTGCAAAACTAGCGTTCCTAAAGGTCTGCTTTAGGTACGTCTCATGAGGTATTGGCACTAGCTTGTGCTGCTTACGCTGCTTGATGTGAGCAGGCAAAGCTCCTGCCGCCTGCTCTGTGTGACCCGCAGGTATTTGTGAGCCGTCGCTGCAGAACTGCCCTAGTTCGCAGCGCGAGTGATTCCTTGTCACCTCTCCTGGCCTACAGTAGACGCTCCTGGAGCTGGTGCTTACGAGTCCGCTTTAAAGGACTCTGTCAAACTGTTTCTCCGTGAATTTTTTGAGGGTGGGGTTTGGAAAGCTTTCTAACTTGCTAGTTATGCTAAACATTTATACTTGCACCCTGTGGTAGTTAAATGAGCAGTCCCATTTTTCTCACTTCCTCTTGCTAATTTCAATCTACCGAAGTATTCTGCAAAAAGCCAGAGAATGGGCTTGGGCAGGTACAGTATCTTGGGTGCTTTCTTTTAAAGTTGGTGTTCATTTTGATGAAGGAAAAGATGCCCGGAATGACAAAAATGACTCGAGAACTGTTTAGAGATTGTCGTATTTTAGCAGTTACAGCATGGTGAGTTGTCGTCATTGATAGCTCTGTTTCGAAGAGCTGAATGTTCCGTTGTGATTCTCGAAGGTTCTTGTATTGTCTCAAGACGTTTCTGCGTGGGACGACACAGACACGCGTCCCCCAGCCTGAGCACTGAGCAGCAGCCTCTCGGTTCTGCCCTGTCGCTCTGTTGGTATTCGATAGTCATTACTTGCTTCATCGCCAAGCTTTGACCACGGAGGTGCAATGATACACCTATGCTTGTTCCGAGAACTCTTTCTGCCCCGTCCCTGCCCCCGAAAATTTTCTAGGATTTTACTTAGGAAATGAGGGTACAATCTGCTATATTTGGTTCACGGTTCTCAATAAAATGGTTCTTGTTCTACCTTTTTTTTATGACGATTAAAGACTTTTGAAGAGAGGTAGGTTTTAGTTTCTTTCTTTTTTAAGCTTCTTGATCAAGCTTTTAAACTTTGTTTAATGTAATGAATTTAAATCTGAATCTTCAGTTTCTGCATATAAGAGTGGTTATTTAATTTCCTTGCATTCTTCCTTTATAGATAATTGGCTGCCATTTCAGGACAATTCCAGTGAATGAAAAGGATACCTTAACGTATTTCATCTACTCGGTGAAGAATGACAAGAACAAGCCAGATCTAAAGATGGATAGTGGGGTTCATTAGACGGAAAAGGTTGGGACTGAGACTCAGGCCACAAATCAAAAGACTGAGGGTTTTTGTTGATATGCAAAAGCTTTCTTTGTAACTTTTTTTTTTCCCCCAGAGAGTTTGTCTCTGTTTTATTTTTCATAACCTTGCTGATTTGTTTGAAAACCATCTCTTATGAAACAAATTTCCTCGGCAAAAGTATTTTAAATAAATATCACTGATATTGTTGCTCAAGTGGGTGTGTCTGTAACTTATTTAGTGAGTTACTTGTACCTAATAGTTAAGCTTTGACTAATTATGTAAGAATATTAAAATATTTTTCAATTAAAGTGTGCCAAGGTTATATTTATCAATGCGCTTCAAGTTCTTATGATGCAATGCCTTTTTTATATATAAAAAAAAAAAAAAAAAGGTGTGGGAGACTTGGCAATAGGTTCTTTTTCCTAAGGTAGAAGGCTTTAAATGATAGTTCCAGTTGTTAGCTGGGCAGAAATGGCTGAATAATGTTTTCTTTTCTCCCCTTTGGAAAGAAGAATTGATGGGGGCTTTGATTTGTTTATTCATCTTGTCATTGCTGGGATATGTGCTTCCAAGCACCGCCGCCTTCCTGCTCCTATATTAAAATGGGAAAAAAATGCAGCTCTCGAATTTCAAAGCTGCAAGTACAGATGAAAAGCCTGCTGCAGCTTACTGTGCCGAGAAATCCTTCCACTCGGTGAGAAATCCTTTAGCTGCTGACTTCTCCATTCATCTGCACAGGCTGTGGCTAAGAACTTAATTGGAGAATGGAAGACGGAGCCGGTGCCGGGTCAATACGGCGTCTCCTAATAGGCATACCCGCTCTTTTTCATCGCAGGCGTTAGCTCAGGCTTGTTTAAAAAAACAACACAAAAAACTGGAACTTACGGTAACACATGAGAAAAATATCCAGCAATACTTCTGCTTTTAATTGAATATCTTGGTGAAGTCTGATGTTGAAGGCGATATTGGGAATGACTTGTGTTGTCGTTTAACTATTGTGCTGGTGTCAGCGTGTGGTGTACGGAATATGATTTCTTTCTGCTTTAAGCTGTGCACATAGGTTGAAGAAAAGGCAGAGGGAGAAGAGTTCTCGTCTCAAAGCAGAGGAGGACACAGCTTCAGCTTGTTCCGTTAGCATTTGTTGCAACTCTTAACCTTTAAAAGCTTTTTCTTAATTGGGGAATACGAGAAAGCGGTTTTTCTATGGTCTAATCTGCTCGATGTTACGTGAGTTTTTTTTGAAACCTCCTACTTTGCTGGCACCGCTGCAACCAAGATGCTCCACTTTGCTTTTTTGACCCGTGACGCTCACGTAGAACTGCGTGGTGATAAACCCTGACCTCAAACTGGCTGCCTTCCCGGGAGCTCGCAGTGGCCTCGTTTCTTTCACTTGCAGCGACTCACGTATTTCCACAACAAAGTTCTGCGGTGTCGGCCCGAATTCAAGCTGGTTAGTGATATCTAGCTAGTGACAGCTAAAATTGGTATTCCTTTGAAGAGGAGAGATGTTCTAGTGCCCGTTTCGCTACAGTGGCTGTGAAGTTGTTCGCTAAATATCCTTTGCACAAATTCGGCTTGTCATCTTCACGGTGCCAGCTGGAGAAACCGCCAGGGAACCTGGCCGTGGGTAGGACATCCGGAGGACGACGGCTTTTCCTCCGAGCGCGAGCCAGGGTGAGTGCTCCCACCTCGGCCTGGCAGGAGCTGTAGAGAAGCTGGGGGGGGAAGGAGAACGGGGAGAGAAAAAAGCAATTTTCTATGGGAAATCGCTCGTAAAGTAGTAGCCTAAGTGACCCCGTGCTGCTGCATGTGGAAAGTGGTGAATTTTTTTCTCCGGCGCATTATGGATTTTCCAGGAGTGGGAAGTAATTGAAAACCACTTACTGACTTTACTACCCAGATTTGCATCTTTCTTAAATTTTTTGCTGCTGCCTTTTTGGAAAGCTGTGAATGCCAGGCGTGTGCAACGCGGCTCACGTAGAAACTCGACGGCACCGCCAACAGGAGTTACGTGCCCTTATTCCTGCTGGAAGCTTACAGAGACTTCGCACAAGAGCAGACACCATATGTTTTCTTAGCAGAGCACTGACTTTGGATATTTTGACTGTGGGTTGCCAGATTTATGGTTGGTTTTTTTTTTACCCTTAATTGATGATTTGGTAGGAAGCCCAAATGACTCAGGAATAATTACACAAACCGGGCTTAAAAAGCCTGTGGTGACACAAACTGTTTGTTTAACAGTCGGTAGCCTAAAAATTGCTTGGCAAAAATAGTACACACAGATTTACTTGAAACATTTATTATTAGCTCTGTATAATCGCCCCCCACCCCCGCTATCCAGCCCTTGTTTACTAACAGAGGAAGAAAACCAGTCATCGTGGTATCTCATGCTATCTGTGAAATAAGGCTGGTGAACTGGTGGTAGCGGTTTTTGTGGTGTGGTGGTGTAAGATTATTAGACAAACAGCACACTTTTTGAGTGGAAAGGACTAGATAGTTACTTCAGCAATGCACACTGTCCTTGTGCCTGCCTCGATAGCGACAGAGCTTTTCTATGCCAGGCAATAAGCCAGGCTTACTGCCCGTAAGCCTGGCTTCTTCGGCTGGCTTTCCTTACGCTTACAAAGGGAGGTGAATTTTTGACTGTTTTGGTCTTGTCCAGCAGTCGGTATTGGCAGGTGTTGGAGGCGATGGTGTATCTCCAGCCTCCATCACGATACCTCCTACACATTAAGGTGATTACTTCTAATATTTTGAGATACCTCTTTGTCTTCACTTCCCTAGCTATTTCCTTACAGGGCTGGCCTAAAAATAAAAAGCCAGCATTTTAACTTAATTCTGGGGTACTGTATTTCAAACCATAAGGCTGCTTAAGTGTGGATTTTTATGTTGCCTTAACAGATCTTGCGTTGGTCCCATCCTCTTTAGACATCTTTCTGAATATATATACACACCAGCGTAACTGTTCTAGTATTTTAAATTCCCGTTGTTAAGATTAAGCAATTTAAGGTTTTACGGATTGTATAGTTAATGCAGGTGACTGGTTAGATACAATTAAGACCTAAGTGTGCTTTATTACCATTAATGTTTTAACTTTTTTTTTTTCCAGTGGAATTTCCAAACATGAATGGTGAAAGTTTGCCTTTTGCATGTCCGTGTGTTTTAAGATGTCTAAACAGAAGGCAGGAGCCTGTCCGCAGAAGTGCCGGGGACCGAGGAGCTTCAGCTTAAAACGACGTGGAGTGTGGTGGCAACCAAGCCGTGGGAAGATGCAGCGCCGTGGGTTGCGGTGAGCGTCCCGGTCCTAGTGACGTGAAGGCTTAGGCTGGAAGTTTCTTCGTCCAGACTCATCGGGAATGTTGTGCTGAGCAGCAGGAGCTAAGGCTTGTTGCTGGGGGATGCGTGTCGGGATGCATGAAGAGCTTCTACAGTCTTTTACACCCTTACAGAAGTTAAGGCAGCTACCAAATTTGAAAGGAGAACTTCTTACACATCTGAGATTCGAAAAAGGTATAGAAAGGAAATTTTTCTACAGTGTAAAAAGAGTCACTGTTTTGTGGTTAGAACGGAAGTGTTTTTTCTTGGTGGTGGTTTTGTTTTTGCCCTTGAAAGCATTGTTACGTGATTGCAGAATGATGTCTGTTGTCTTCACCGCCAGACTTGCGTTCCGTCACTGACTGTTGCAGGGAATCATGAGAGATATCTTCGGTCCAAAGAAAATATCCCTGAAAGATATTACCAGGTATTTAAATAATTAGGTTATTACTTTATCAGAGCTTTAACATAACATTCGTTTCCACTTATGGGGTTTTTTTTAGCTTTTGGTGGGATATATGTGGAATTATGTGTTTGTGGGATGCTCTTCCAGCAATGCAAATGGGACGGCGGGTCTGGATGAAGATCCTGCGTTTCTGCCTCTGCTGGCCTGGGTTGGGAGCGATGGCAGAACTTCCACTGACCGACCCGAGTGCCAGGACTCCACCCTAGTATTTTAGCTTTGAGAAAGTTAACTTGCCAAATACGTAATTTTAGAAAAATCAAGAGCTTCTGCGTGGGCACGCATACTGTTTAGTGCAATTTGTCCCGAGAGCAGACCTGCAAAGTAGGTCTTCTGTACCTCCAGAGGGTTGAAGGAAGAAAGACCTCCTTATCTGTGTCTGTCAAAGTCAGAGGCTTTCATAGGCGGCTCAAAGCTCAGAGGGTGAAGCTGGAAACCTAAAGTGTGCTTCAGGGTGAGGACACCGTATCTGGTTTTAGGGAGAGTGAAATACGTAAAACTTTTTAAACCCTTCCCTCAGTTTGACTGGGAGGTTCTAGCTTTAGAAGTCGTTCACACTTGGTTCAGATCTAGTCCCCTACGGGAGCGCTGAAAATTTGCCTTTTATTGGATTTTAGGGGACTTGAGAAACTTCGGGAGCACATATAAAAAGTCATTTTTGCTTGCCTACCTGTGTAATGCCCTCACTTTTTAGTACCCCTGAAATATTGGTAAGCTTTGAGGTGTTGATATTTTTGATCTAAATTTCCTGAAGGAAAGATGTTGCTGGAAGGCTGAATGAGAGAATGCCTCTTAATACGTTTTATTACTTCAAACTAGCGTGGGCTGGCAGCGTTTGTTAACTCAATATGAATTTTGCTGGGACGTGCATTCCTGCTGTAAAATGACAAAAACCCCACGTTCGGCAAGACCTTCACCGCTCGCCGTTGTCAGCGGTACCGGCGAGCCGGACAAGTGTTGACGTTCCTGGGCTAAATCTTTTCCCTCCCTGGCAGGTGTTTGTGAACCTCTGTTCCCTCCCTGTTTGCGCTCCGACTTTAACCAGCTCCTTACGGAATCGTGCGTTCCACCGATGGATGTGCCTACGCCTTAGAACAGCAACGCCGTTCTGTACGGTGGAACAGAAACCAGACGGATTTTGTTTATGGTCCGGAAAACATCTTCACTGCAAAGTGCTGTCAAGAGGGACTTGATGTAGCTGTCTTGCCTAGTTTAGCTCAAAGAGAAGAGTCAAAAGTTGGGCGATGTGAATGCTGAAGCCCCCTCTGATAGGGAACGCAGGTTTACAGAACACGCTAAGCGTGTCCCAGGTGAGCCCCCGAAAAACTAAACCTGAAAACGGGCAGCGTATCAGGTGATTGGCCGCGTCTTGGTATAATTTTCAACCGCCTGAAGCGACGCGTTTCGTTAAAACGAGAGCTTGCTCCTCCAGTGGGAACTGCGAACCCACGGCAACGCAGCCGGTGGCCAAAGGGACCCGTGCAAGCCCGCGGCAACCGAGCGGGGTCTTACTTGGGGCAGCAGAGCAAGGCGTCCCGGCTGCAGTAACAGATCACCTCGCAGCCCTGTCCCTCCCAGAAGTGATCTGGCAGACCGCCCTGGATCTGCCGGAGGTTCTCCGCGCCCTGGGTGATGCCGTGGCAGCCCAGGTCTCCCGGGACTCTTCTGGAGCAGGCGGGATGTGCGGTGGGGACGCCCAGGAGGGAGCTGAGCAGAACCAGCGCCGGCACCATCCTCATCTCTGCGGCGGTTCCTGCGGCCGGGGCTAAAGAGGGACGAGGGACGTGGCACAGGCGGAGCTGGTGAACGGATCGCTCTCCCCGGTTTGCTTTCTGGCCTGCGGTTTTCTTTCCCTGTGGACTTTCGGAGGTTTGAGCCTGAGTGCTGGCTGGAGGGTGTTTTCTCCTAGGAGGTAAATAAAATTGCAGCAGAGTTGATATTCGTTACTTTCTGTGCAACCTCGGGAACCCTCCCACGGGGAACTGAGGCTTCTGTTGCTGGCAATGTTCTTTCTTTGGCCTCTTGCCCTGAGAAAATTGCTGTGGGCTGGCGGCGCCCCGGGGGGTGTAAGGGGATGCAGTGATTGCTGCACCTTCCCTTCCTGCCCGTTTTCCCTGTGGAAACGAGGGTCACTCACATAAAATTAATAGAATCATAGAATCACAGAAATGTTTTGGTTGGAAGAGACCTTTAAGGTCATCGAGTCCAACCGTCAACCCAACACTTCCAAACCCACCACTAACCCATGTCCCTCAGCACCACGTCTGCCCGGCTGGTAAATACCTCCAGGGATGGCGACTCCACCACTGCCCTGGGCAGCCTGTTCCAATGCTTGACAACCCTTTGGATGAAGAAATTTCTCCTAATATCCAATCTAAACCTCTCCTGGTGCAACTTGAGGCCGTTTCCTCTTGTCCTATTGCCTGTTACTTGGGAGAAGAGACCGACCCCCCCCGGCTACAACCTCCTCTCAGTATCTTTCCCCATCAAAGCCGTGGAAGAGCTGTCTGCTGACGGCATCCTCCATCACGGGCAGCTTGAGAAGCCAAAGCCCGGGAGGCTGCAGCTCTGCCGCGCTGCCCCGCGCCGCTCTGGCTCCGCCGTCGTGCGGCGTGGCTGAGAACTTTCTCTTTTTTTAATCTTTCTTTTCTTTTTTCTTTTTTTTTTCAGCTCTGCGAACTGCTTAGCTGAGTCTTGCTACAGGAGGTCGTCGTGGTTCAACTTGTGCTGCTTTCTAAAAGTCGGGAGAAGCGATGCCTTGCGCAGCCCTGCGGGTGATGGCGAAGCTTCCCAGCGCCTGCGGCAGCTTGTCGGATGCCGGCTCCGCGCAGCCTCTTGCGGAAGCTGGCCGTGCCACAAGGCCTTGGGTAGGATTGGGAACTTGGAGTCACTTTCAAAGCAGCGTTTTGAACAGTGCTTCAACCTAGACGTTATTGGCATTAGGAGAGGGAGTGGGAGTTTTTTTCCCCTTTCCTCGTGCTTGAATGGAAGGTGTTGGATACCTTACTGGATTTCAATAGGAATTCTGCTCTGAGAGCTGACCCGAAGCCATGGGCAGCTCTTGCTCCCCGCTCGGCTTGCATTAGCCCCAGGGGGACACTTGGTGCCTGCGGGCACCCGGGAGCCCAGTCCCTGCCGCTCCAGCGCTGGGGCCGGCCGGGGGCTCTCCGGCGGGGCTGCCGAGCAGGGGGCTCTCGACCGACCCCAGACTAACCGGAATAAAGCGACCTCTGGCCAAAGGCTGTCAAAGGCCAAGTTCAGATGGCAGAGCTGTTATCTAGGTACGGTTTTTTCCTTGCAGCGTGCCGGCTGTGGCAGTCACTAAGACGACAGTCCCACTTGGATCATTTTGTAAAACTCTTGAGGTCACCTTTGAAAAAAACAAACAATAAGCTATTAAATGTATAAATCTACTCTATTGTGTAGTCATTTTTCCTGGGTAGTTACATCACCACCATAGCTACCTTGCTGATCTCCCATTTCTTTGGGCAATGAATGACGAGCCAGAGAGTATAAGAAAATCTGGGAATCTGGATTCCTGTTAGGGACAGAATACTACACCTCGATGCTCTTCAATTATATTTTTCCATAAGATTTTGTGAAAACTTTTTTTGAACACCAGTAGCCAAATAGAGTATTAAAAAGCAGCCGATATTTTAAAGAACGTGACTGAAGTGAAAATACGCTCTTGTGTGGTTTTGAACTTCTGTCATAGAAGCAAAACTCATTGAATGATTCCTTTGAGTTTCCATGAACTTGTACGTGAACTTTTGAGTAGGAGACTCCTATAAACTACCAGTAATGGAGCCTTGGGGATCTATTTTTTAATTACCTTAGAGTGCAGTATTGAATAACATGCTGTCTTTATTAGTTCTAGACCTCAAAACTACTTCTCAAATAAAGTAAACATTGTTCTAGCTTTGCCTGATGTTGTTTTTTAGACTTGAGTAAAGAATCTGTATTATTATAATAATGGTTTTATTTTGTAGGAGTATAAACACGGCCGTTACGAGGGTTCTGCTCAGAGAAGTCTAATGCTTGAAGAGAATGAGTTTGTTTATACTATACCTTGATAAATGCCAGTGTCAAGGGGTACAATTTAACATTCCTCTGTTCAAATAATTGAGCTTAATTATTTAAGTATTTAATGGAAGAAAATTTCCATGGAAGAGAAATTTAGGAAGCAGGAGGTTTATGCCTTTGTTTCCTGTGATTGGATTATTCTGCGAGTTCTTCCCCTGAGGATGAGGCATTCATCATTTCTTGCGCATGGCGTCTTTTTTTTTTTATTATTCCTAATAATTTGGGTGTTCTTTCCCTACCTGGAGTTCAGCTGGATTGCCCATTTGAATCTGTTCCCAGCTGCCTGTCTGCTCACAGCTCCTAGGAACTCCTCCTGTCCTGAAAACAGGCAGATTTTCCGTAGACTGTCAAATTGCTGGATCCAAAAGTCACGACGGACAGTTTAAGGTAACTCGCCGCTTGCCTTGGAATAGAACAGGCTATCGCCACAGTGCACCGTCGAGAGGGCTTGTGTGGATAACCGCCCACATCGGTGGTAGCAAAGCCGATACGCCGGGGAGCTGCGGACAGCCAGCGTCGCCGCCGGGTCAGTTATGCACCTTACCGGTGCTCAGCATCCTTGTTATTCAGAAAAAACAGCGTGTTTATTTTATTGCAATTTCATTTCTGCTTAAATACTTCCTCTGGGTTTTTTTTTTTTTGCAGATCATAACCGAAAGGAGACCGTTGGTCAAAAGACCATTCTTCAAAAAGTTTTTCCTTTCCTGTGAGAGAAAGGTCCCTGTTTGCGGATGGAGGGTTGCCAAGGACCTGAAGTGTTTTCTACAGCTCCCTGCATGGGATCCACACTGACGAACTCGGCAGAACTGCCAGCCCCGGCGTCTTTTTCTGACAAACTGCTGCGACGTCTTTTCCTGACCACGCTCGCACAGATGGTGGCACGTCACTGATCGCCTCGGTAAAGAACAGAGCCCGTACCCGCCTATTTATCTCAAAATACACGGCAAAGACCTTATCTGCTTTTGCGTACCATGGAAATAGTCTTTCCAAATCAGGGAAATGGGATGAACCAATCCAATCACTAAGGTGACTCCAAGACTCGCTGCCAGCCAGCACCCTCCTACATTTCTGTATTTTATTAAACCTGGAAAAGCAGCAACGCCACCCATGCCAAGCCTGAGCGGGTTGCTCTATTGAGATTATATCGTTTCGCATTCTAACAGGAGTAAAGCCGTCGAAAACCCTTTAAAACTAGCTGCCTGCATTTGCAGGAGTTCTTTTCAGCGCATTACTTCGGTTACCTTGGCACGGCGTAAGTAGAGTTTGGGAACGAGAGCGGCTGGGGTGACGAGTGCTTTGAAATAATTTGGAGGGTTGCGTAAAGGTGAACGGTTGGTTTGGGGGACGCGCGGTGAGTCAGGAGTGGGTGCTGCCCCTGCTCGCTCGGCTGAGAGCCTTTGTTTGATAGAGTTTGGACCCGCGAGACGCGGGGGTAGTCAAAAACCACCAAAAAGAAAACCCCAAGTTTCAGCCTCCTTGGCCCAGAACAACAGGGGGATAGGGCACGAGACGTGATGCCCTGGAAAGGTGACACGCTATCAGCTCAGGTGGGAGAAACAGGCAAAGCTGAGACGGGGCAAAAAAAGTGTATTTCAGCACCTCTAGAGATCCCACATATTTGGGAAAAGATAAATATTGACAGTTTGGTCTGTCAACCGTTAAATATACCCTTCAGAGTCACTAAGCAGGCCGCATCTCCGGTTGCCTACAGTTGAAAACACGCTAACTGGTACGCTTCTGGTGTGTGATCTGTTCCAGTCTGCCCAGTGGCACGTGCTGGGTTAACAAGTTGCCCTTGAAGAAAAACAAATTTAATACATACTTGCTTCTTAATGTGCATTGAGTACAAGAGCTAAAAGTATCTATTCAAGATAAAATGTCTCCTATCGTTTATTTGTTTGTCAAGTTTCCATTTCAGAAACACCTGTAAAATGCTGAGCTAAGCATTTAATATTAAGGTGTGCTAGTGCGTAATAATTGGGTTTATTAGTGCATTCCTAAGAAATCATTACACAAGAGCTGCATAATTGATAATATTATGAAGAATTTTTTTCCACTAAAAAAAAAAAAAAAAAGACCTGCTTGAACAGTGGGTGCATTGTCAGGGCAGCAGCTATTCCACTGAGGATGAATTCAGTGAATTACTGCTTTGTAATTACCATCAATACCATGATTCTTTCCAGAAACTGAGTTCTCATTAAAACCCATTTAGTTTTCTTAAAGTTAGCCATTCCTTGTGAACACACCTCTCTCCATATTCACCAATTTTGCAATAATATTGAGCACTGGAAGGCAGTAGAGTATGTTTAATGACTTCAGATGTTAATGGGTAGCATCTAACTTTGAAGAAGAGCGTGACAGTAAAATAATTATCTTTAGCTGGATCAAGTCCATGCATCCATCCTGAATAGCGTCTCTTGCCTTCAATATATCTGCTTTTCCCAAATCTTCTCCCGCATGTCCCCATGTGTATTTCTAATTCCTCTCTGTAACTCCCATCAGCAGAACAAGTGTGCAAGGATAATTTTGGGATCAAGACCTACCTTTCTCTTCTGCTGTGCTCCCTTCCCCTTCCCTGGCAGCTGTCTCTTTGTCGATGTATCCAGGGAGAGCGCGAGTCCGCGGGGACGAGCAGGGAGGGCGGGCTGGCGGGAGATGCTCTACAAACAGCCCGTTGTTTGTCCTGACTTCTGCCTGCGCCAACGCGCCCTTCTCCAGCGAGGGGCCTGGGGATGCGGATGGGGATGGGGACAGGATGGGATGGGATGGGACAGGTGGCCAGAGCTGCCTCGGGTAGTCACTGCCAGCCTTTACTGGGGGAAAATGGACATATCCCTTCCATCAGGAAATGATGAGTTCATCCAGGACCCACTGAGAAGGTTACTCCTCAGAGATTAAAGCATAGCATCCAGGATGGGGGAAGAGGGAACAGCCCGTGGAATCGCGGTGTCTTGCTGTGGAGCACGAGCAGGCTGGGGGAACAGGATTGAAGCAGCAGAAGAACATGGTTGCTGGTGAGATACCTTGTTTTGCACTGGGTGGGATGCACAGACCTCGCCAACAATCTCATGCAATCCTGACTTTGGGATTCTTCAGTTTTTTTAAACTGAAACAATAAAACCCCCTGTAATTACTTTAACCAGGCTGCTCATACAGCCTCCCATCCCTGGAGGTGTTCAAGGCCAGGTTGGAAGGGGCTTGGAGCAACCTGGTCTAGTGGGAGGTGTCCCTGCCCAGGGCAGGGGGCTTGGAACTAGATGGTCTTCAAGGTCCCTTCCCACCCAAACCCTTCTGTGATTCTATACTCAACAATGCCATGCATCGAGTTCCTTGCTGACCAAACGTTGAATCAAGAGGTAGAGCATTACTGTGAACAGTGTTTCAGGGGAAGTTGTTTTAGACTGACATAGCTAATCTAATGATCTGGTATCATAAAAACACATAACGAGGTTCTTAAATGGAACTGAAATATTATGTATTAATGAGAAAATAGTCTTGAGAGTGAAGCATGTGTCCTCGCGTTTCCGTTGCAATTTGGCCCTCGTTCTATTATGGCCATTCTGGATCTGTTTTGTGGTGAGGACAGGTAAGTACGAACGCACCTTAGCTGTTGAGCTGTAATTCTTACATTTTTCTAGTCTGCACCGTTTTGATTCTGATGTTGCTTCGTAAGAGTTTGGTTTTCTCCGTCTGCTGGGCCACCTCCAGCGCGGGGGTTTGTGAGGAGTACCCAAAGGTGCCTCTGCTCAGCCGCCTCCGTTTGCAATTTGACGCCTCGGTGCTTGTTCAGCGTGGTTTGACACACGCCAGAAGCGAACTGTGGCCTCCGTAAGGGGTGCACGTCCCGTCTTCTGCTGCCTCAGCAAGGACGGTAGGCAAAGGGTGCTCAGAAGCAAACCTCTTGAAACTGAGCCTACCTACTCGTGGTGGTCCCATCCCGCGCAGGGTCCTCCTCCTCTCTGCTGGTGCCGGGCAGCCGGCACAGCAGAGCAGGACGCGTGGTTGAACCTCTGCCCCCAACCCAGGTTAGACACGCCGGGCAGGACGTTTTTGCCGCTGTTCTTACGGGCACGGCAACCCAAAAGGGGAGGAAGGAGGTGGCTGCAGGCAGCTGCTCCCAAGCAGGACATCCCTGCCTCTTCAGGGTGACAAAATGCCTGCTGCTGCCTCTGCTTTCCTACGGAAATGCTGTCCCGGTGCGGATGCCGGGATCGTCCTCTCGGCCCCGGGGGTGGCCGGGGCGGGCGGAGGGCGGCAGGACGCCGGCTGTCAGCAGGGCTCAGCCCGGAGCAGGGGATGGGAGCGTGTTGTGCGGGTGCTCTGAGCTTGGGTGTCCTTTCGGTTAATTGCAAATAAACTTTGGTACGGATAATTCGGGGGTTTTGTCAGAAGATGTAGTAGGAGCGCATTAGGATTATTCCCTTGCTGCCCGTTTTGGTTCTCTTGTGTTTTCCAGGGAGTTTCTGTGTTTCCAGAACCCATTTCACTCCCTGGAAAAGCCCTGTTTGGACAGCGGGTGGGTGGATGGGCAGTTTTGTTTGTCAAGTGAAGTGTGGGGGATAGTTTTCTTTGGGATATGTCCTGCTGCATCTTGAGAAAAGACATTTCTAACGGAGCAGGTGATTTCCTGGTGATTTTTTTCCTCTCCTTCCATAGCTCCGTGTATGCTGTTTTCACTCACTGGAAACATTCAGGAACAGGAGGAAAAATTTCTCCCTCACGATGCTGCTTCAGAGCAGAGACTGGGAAGAAAACTGGGATTTGGAGGAAGCAAAAGTTTTAGGAAATTTCAGCAGGGAAATGCAACCCTAGACTACGTAGGAACGACGCTGAGGTGTGAAAAGTGGGGTAGTTTATAGGAAAATGCGCTGAGGGGCATCACAGGTGCCTTGGGAGAGAGGAAAGTACAGAGCGGTACTTCCAGATCTTACCTCCTTTCCCTTCTCCGCTTTGCCCCCATCCCAAATGTCTCTGTGCTGACTCTGTCCCCCTCCCTTTCTCCAGCCCTGGTGGCCCTTCCCTTATTCTGGGTTTCCTTCTTTGCCCAGCTCCGTGTCCCGGCGCGCTCAGCAGCCGGTGCCCGGCGCGGGCTGGCCGGGATCCAGCCGGCACAGAGCCGGGCGGAAAATCGCGGAGGCTTTTTGTTCTCCGCCACGGCACCTGGGAGCTGCAGGAGAACCTTATGGAAATCCTGCTTTTTTTCACCCTCCTTCTCCTGTGGAGAGATGGTAATCGTGAATCGCGGTCAACACTTTGATGTACAAAGACCCTGTTTTGGAGGTATCCGTGTCCCTGGTCCTGTCTGCAGGGCTGTGGCCACAATCGTGGTCAACACAATGCACTTTGATGTGCAGAGACCCTGTTTTGGGGGTACCCGTGTCCCCGGTCCTGTCTGCAGGGCTGTGGCCACAATCGCGGTCAACACTTTGATGTACAAAGACCCTGGTTTGGAGGTACCCGTGTCCCCGGTCCTGTCTGCAGGGCTGTGGCCACACCAGAGGCGCAAAGCAGGGCTTTTCCCCCCAAGTTGGGGCTGTTGGGGCCAGCGAGAAGCGACGACCCCCGCGGAGGCAGCGGCAGATGGAGGCAGGAGGAGGCAGGGATGAGGCGGCAGCAGCGATCCCTGGGAGAGAAGCAGTTCCCAAAGGAGAACGGCCCCTGGTAGGGTGAGGAAGAAGAAAGGAAAGGCAGTGCTGAAATTCAGCTGCAGAAGCGTGGCCGCCCCAGACGTACGGCATTACTCTAGCCTGGGTTTGTGTAACGTGCCCTGGAAAAATAATCTTACTTTTAAATTTAAGTACTCAGCGTTCCAAGTGTGCTTTGCATTTTTAAGTGAGGCACACAGGTTGAACAAAAAGCTTTAGCTTTTTCCTGTAAACAAAGATCAATTATTGTATCCGTGATATCAACATTCAGCCCTTTGCAGGCCGACAGTGAGAAATACCGACGCTTCTCCACTCACATTAAATCTTCTTAAAAGAGACCACTTAACCTGTGAGTCAGCCAGCTCATTAATACACAGAGTTTATAAGCGGAGATCTATAGAGCTACATCTATAGGTAGGAACCTGAAAACCTGATTTTGGCGGATGATGCAGTCCAAAACCCGTCCTGGAAGGCTGTAAAGGAAGGTGAGTGCTGCAGGGCTGCATCGATGCTGCCCTCGTCGTCACAGGCTCACAGGAGGCAGGATGCCTCGGGGACGGTCTGCGGCGCGATGGATGTTGGAGCAAAGACAAAAACCTTGCATGCTCATTTTGCAAATATGCGTGTGCGTAAAACAAATATAATTCGCATTTCACCCCTGGCGTCACCCTTTCCATCACTCAACATCTACGATGCCAGTCAAAAGTTCGCAGTTTTTACTTCGCATAACTTTAATTTTGTGCCCTTTAGTTCTGTTGAGGGTCGATTTTAGAAAACGCCTATGCTCTTAGACACTCCGCAATTGCCTTCGCAGTTCCTGCGTCTGGTAGTTCGCTTTACACCTTGTACCTGCACTGGCCTGGGTTTTCTGAGTTTTCTGGGACTCTGGTCATTGTTCTGAAGAAATCGGGGAGTACAGCAGCTCGCGCAACGCTTCTTCTGCCTCCTGCCTTTCCGGCTGGGCGCTGCTGGGCTTCCCAGCGGCTGTTCCTGGTGGGACACAGAGCCCTTCTGCCTCTCCTCTCTCTGATTTTTGCCTTCCTGCTTTTGCTGTTACTTTTCTCAACTTTTTCTGCAACCGGCGCTTGGTTAAGATACGCGACGCGAAGCGGTGGGCTCGTCAAAGGCGTCCTCTCGTGTGCCTTCTCCGACCGGCGGTCTCTTGGCGTGCCCAGGCTGCCGCTGCTTTTCTGCGGAGGCAGAGAGGAGGGAATCTGCTCAGAACCTGCTGGCGTCATGAGCTCTCGGTTCCAGACAGGCCACGCGAGTTAATGACGGGGGTGTGTAAAGTCTGGTGGCTCCGACTGCCACATGAATCTGAGGGTGTTACGGAAAAATTACGCTAAATTGGGAAACTATTCCCAGTTACCAGCCGTCACATATATTGGTTGTCTGATACCTAGAAGTCCATATCTGATCTGATTCTTTGTTGATTCCGAATGTCATAGGGCTCTGTTTGGGGTTTTTTGACCGGAGTGCTGGATCCAGGTCTGGGTGACCGACCTAGTACGAGAGAGATGTGGACAAACTGGAGTGAGCCCAGTGAGGGGCCACAAAGGTGATTAAGGGACTGGAGCACCTATTGTATGAAGAGAGTCTGGGAGAGCTGGGACTCTTCCGCCTGGAGAAGGGAAGACCCAGAGGAGATCTGACCTATCTAAACATACCTGCTGGAGATTGGGTAAAGAAGATGAAGCCAGATTCTTCTCAGTGGTACCCAGTGACAGGACAAGAGGCAATGGGCACCAGGTGGAACACAAGAGAGTCCATTTCAAAGTCTAAAGAACTTCTTTGCCTGCGAGGAAGGGCGAACGCTGGCACATGGTGTCCACAGAGGCTGTGGAGATCTCCTTAGACATATTAAAACCCCAGCTGAACACCGTCCTGGGCAACCTGCTGTAGCTGGCTCTGCTTGAGCAGGGACTAGATGGTCTCCAGAGGTGCCTTCCAACCTCAACTACTCTGTGATTTCAGCCCCGTGCTCCAATGGAAGTCAGTTAACAGTTCAGCACAGGCTCCAGAACTGTACTCACCTGTGCCGAGGGCACCATCTTGAATGAGCCCAGGTAATTGTGGTTTGACAACACAAACCTTTTTCCTGCAGACTCCTTATCCATCCCTGTCACGCTCTGTCAGGTCCCAGCACAGATGCCCTGCGAGAGCAGCAACCTCCCTGCGTTGTGGTATGGATGCTACTGCTTGTTTCTGAACTTTAAGTATGAATAGACAACTTAGTTTCCTTAAGAGCTTCTGATGAGGGGTTTTTGCCAAAAACTGCTGCAACAGAAGCTGAATCACCCTCATCCACTTAGTCACAGTTCATCTCACAGCGGTGTTCTTCCTCACACTTTACCTGCCAGGAATAGTTTGGGGCATACAAAAGCTGAAAGGACTTTTGCCATTGAGTCTCACCAGAACCTCTTCATTTGTTGGTAGATAATGATGAGGTAATTTTAGATGCTTATTGAAAGGGAAAGGATTTGTGTTTCTAATAACTAACATAGATTAATGGTTAAGGTTCTTAAGTACTCATCCCATTTTCACGAAGTTGTCCATCCAGGCTCTCTCATCAAAGGAGCTGTCACCTTCAGCATCTATTACGTGGTCCTTGGGTAAGTCCAGGTTAATTTACGAAGGTTTTGTACCTGTGAAGGTTTTTAGCTCCTGAGCAGAACTGCTGTTGCCTATACCAGGTCTTTATGACTCCTACAGCTGCTGATAACAAATGTTACCAGGTTTAGGGATAATACACAACGGCTAGCAAATCCACCAGTGTTCATGGAGCTACAGTGTTCATGGCTGTGTGCTTAGATTATCTCAAACCTCGTGAGATGAAGACTTCAGAGACTTAGCTACACCTATGTATGTACCCCAAATGAAGCCCCACACAAGACGTTTAGATGTTTCACCCAAACTTACTGCTGTTGGCAGATACAGCATTCTGCAGCCCTCTGAAATATATCTAATAAAGATAGATCCCTGTCTCTTAGGCAGACATGGTTCTATTAGAGGATGGAGATGGAGAGAGGAACATCTCCACAGTCCCATCTGGGGACCTCTCTGTGTGAAGTGGGACAGTGTGCTTTACTGCTGGAAGGGTTGTCTTAAGTATGCTGGAGGCACTAAGCTAAATACTCTCTGGGCTTCTCTTCTGTAACGAATAAAGAGGAATTTTACTAAAATCACTTTTGAACCCAGACTTTTATTCTGGACTCAAAACAACACGTCAAAGCATCAGTGTCTTATGTGTACGGGCTACAGGTTGCAGTCATGTAACTGACATTTAGAAAGGCTGCTCCCTAGACTTTTGGGTAGCAAAACTACAAATCACAGCTGAAACCTTTTTTTGGAGGATATTAGACTCGACACTCACCAGAGGTAAATAATATGGGCTTATTTGTAACGTACGTCGGTGCAGCGAACTTTTAATCAGCTTTAACTACAAAAGATGACCATTTACTGTTGTAGTTTACTATCATTATAATGCAGAAAAATCCACAAAGGAATGTTATCTGTGGAAACGTGAAATTCAGCTTATTGATCTTTACCGTTGAACAGAAGCTGAACGGGGATGATGATTATTCTCTTGCAGAGATGTACAATTTACAATGAATGTCTTTCACATTGCTCTCCCAGGTCACTACGGCCAAGAGCATTGCTTTTCTGATATTATTTTATTACCTCAATATTCATAGACCCTAATTAAATTGAAAAACCAAGTCATATACTGATGTCTTCATAAGCCTTTTTTTGGTGACCCTTAAGCCAATAACGAGTATATTTGTGCTTTTGATTTCCATGAGGAACGGTTTCAGTAAGTCTTTCAAGGGTACTTAGGTGACTACTTCATTGTTGTGTTTATCATCATCACTCTAAACTGTTGCCAGAGCTTTTAACTTTGCATTTAAATTGAATATGTCAAGTCTTACAGTGTATTTCCAAGGTTTGATAAGAATATGTGTCTTTACAAGGTATCTTTTATGAGATATCTAATATACATGTATCTGTAGGTCCTCAACTACTTCTTAGGCAGTCTTGCTTGGATCACTGGAATGACTGAGAACTTCATCCAAAGAATAGTCAAAAATACTTCCCAGACTGTTCCTGCTTCAACGGAGACTAAAAGCTTCATGTTCAGAGGATCCAGAACTTAATTATTACTCTATAATCTTTGCACAGACCCTTGATTGCATTAGCGAGACCTGACAGTCGATGTTAGGTAAACATGCAACTCTGCAATTTGGCCCTAGTAGAGTTCAACATGTTTTGACAGTAAGTAGCCCAAGAAAAAGGACAATTTTGCATAAAGCAAAAACTATGAAGCAATTTACTGCTGTCTTCAGCACCCTCGGCACTCATTAAGCTTAAGATATACCCAACACATGGAAAATACAAAAATAACTTGACCTACAAATGCTGTGTATATTTATGTAAATGTTTATATTCAATTAATATTTTTTATATATTGCCCTATGCCTGTCACCACTGAATTAATCAGGACATATCTTTCTCCTTGAAAAATTTCATCACCATATTTGCAGGATACACAGCTCTATGGGAGAAACCATTCCATCTGGGCTTTTATTTATATATCACAGCATAAAAGTTTAACTGCCTGTATGACATACATTTGCAGCAGAGTTCCCACTAAATGATTAATGTTTTGTGGAGTTTTTTTGGTTTATGGGTTTTTTTTTTTTTTTTAATAATTCAGAAACAACCGCAGACGAACCTCTCTGGTAGGGTGACAGCAAAAGCGTGAGCGTTCCTCACATCTCCCGAGGCAGGAGCTGTAAGGAGAGAGCTGGTTAACCGGTTCGAAAGGTTAACCAGTTCCCTCTTTCCTACGTACTTTAGTCTGTTCTCTCGGCCTCTGCCGGGACTGTCTCCCTGGGATTCACAACTCGAGTAGTGACGATTACTTGAGTTGTAATTACTTTTAACCCCTCTGGCCGATGCCGTTCCTCACTGTTGACCTTCGTTAGTTCGGAGGCTGTTTCACCGGATTGCTTTTGTCAGTACCGGCGCACGAGCACGCACCACTCGGGGACCAGTTTTATACCCTGAAATGTGACAAACCGGCTGAGCACAATCACTGGAAGAGTTTGTACGCTTTGACAAATCTGCGCTCCAAAATTACTGGCACGCAAAGCAGCAAATTGACTTCTAGGTGGTGAATATTCACCATTTACAAATTCATCATGAAGAGTTCGTGCTTGAAAGCTGTTTGCGTTACATATCTTGGGTTTGCTTTCTCACCAGCTGAATAAACATGGGAAGGCTTACTTAAATCCTAGTCCTTGTTCTGCCAGTTCTTGAGGGCTTTTAGTTATCCAATAGGAATGTAGTTCATTGTTAATTGTAAACTATAAAGCTGGATTTACTGAAAAGCGTGAAGGCTCTCTTCGTTTGAATATTCCCGCAGCATTTACTGTAATGCCCTTTTCTTTGCTTGCCTCCTCCATTGTACGTCATATGTAATTAATGACTTGGTAAGTTTTCCTTTCGAATAAGGATTCGTTTCTGCTCTGGCATTATTTGACAATGAGCCTAATTTAATGCGAAAAACCTAAGCATTTCTGATTTTCTCCTTTTCCTTATCTTTTTTTACTGTTCCATTTCAGTCACTGCCCTATCACAGGTAAAGCTCAGACAGCACCACCACCACTCCCATTTAAAGCATTTAAATTGTGAAAATATGAATGCTGTTGACAGCAGCCCATAGCAGCATACCAAAGGTGGATGCTGAAGTGGAATAAATCAGCCTTCCGGTGACCACAACTTACCCCTCTCCGGTCACATTTAATCACTAGGTAGGGAATGACTTTTCTCTAAAAGGTCAATTTGGTAGGCATCCCATATTGCTTTAGGCTTTTATTTTCCCAGTTTATGCCTTGAAGAGGGTACACGTCATTTATAGGTCCTTTTGGCACTGACTGCTCTGTGGCTGAGATTCCTCTTAAATGTAAGCCCCAAGGCTTGGTTCTGCTCGGGGTGGCTGATGGAGGAGGGGGATGAAGTCTCCCTGCACCAGCTCCCTGGAACATCTGCCCTTGGTCTATTGTCATCATTAAAAGTATGTTAGACATGTAAGGGAGGGGGAGGAGGTAGGAACTTCTTTCCTTGGTGACTTTCCCTAAGAAATAAGATTTTTAACACAAAGATTTTGTGCAGAAAGTTTAACCCTCAATGGGTAATGTTGTTGCCAGACGGATGGAGAAGGATTTCCTGCACAAGAGGCAGAGGAAGAAGATGAGCAGAGAAGGACCGCACAATTCAGGAAGATTTCTTAAAGTCTGTGGCGGTTCCATCATGTGAGACCTTATGGATTAAACATGCCAGGGGTTTTCAGAGCCTTTGCAGCCCAGTTTTTTTTGGAGGCAGCTGCCTAAACTCTTTTGCATGGAAAGAAAACAAGAATCTGCTCTGCTCTTTGCTTGAGCTGGGAAGGGAATGGTACAGTGGTTCTGTGGTTAGCCAACTTCACCAAGATAAGAGGCAATTCCTTTCTCTGCAGCTTAAGAGAGCGCTCCAAGCAGTAGACTATAGTTTGCGTAGGATAATTGGCAGCTGTTGTGCTTTGAGTAATTACTTTTATGTTTGTGGAAGGGAAAGAGGAGAGGGTAACTCATCTCCGTTAGAGGCAAGGCAAACTGGCAATTAGAGGTCGGCGGGCTCAGCTCTAGATGTCCATCTGAAGCACGGTGAATTCCACCCAGGCTGGTCTTTGTGGCCCTGGTGGGTGAGCTGTCGCCCGAAACCTTCCCCTCGCCACCGCCTGCCTTTTGGTTGGCGCTCCGGAGGGCACCGACCGGACGGGGCCCTGAGGGTGGGCACTGGGAGGAACACCGGGCTTTGGATAAAGAGTGTTTGGGATCACTGTTTTAGATTAAAGTAATTAAGCCCTTTTGTAACTCTGGCCTGTTACTGCTTAAATTTGCAACTTACATCCTAATGATATAATGGTGGCAGAAAAGCACTGATTTTTTAATTTTTTTTTAGGTGTACAGTCCGCTAGTTTAATGCATATGTTACTAAACGTCAATCTCTTTCGAAAAGTAGGGGGTTTGGTCAAAAAGAAAAATGAGACTTTATAACAAAATTCTGTAGAATGTAAAGTAATTTTTTTTTAAATAATTTTTAATTCTAGCAGGCAAACACTGTATCATTGTCATCGGATTTATAACTTTGAAAGTATCTAAGATCACGTAATACACAAGAACCCGGTTTTGTCACCTTGTTCATGTGAGTAGCTCTCTGAGGAAAGTTCTCTATATGACTTGCTTGAACGAGAAATGCTTTGTAGGAACATGCTCTTGACCTTTCATCAGAGGGGTCTGATCCCCAGTTCTCCGTATTGCGCAACTGGGGTCCAGTCTCGCAACCTTTCACTCATGTAAGTAATATTTGCTCACTTCTATTTCTCTTTACGGAACCACGTGTAGATGCAAGAAGAGCAGAATTTGTTTGTTGGCGAGACAGGCAGTTTCAGAGCAGATAAGTGGGAGATTTGGCTAATAAAGGATTCTTAAAAATAGATCCTTTAAACTTTTTTCACCCTATCAAAAGTAAAAATATAGCCTAAATCATTGACTTCTTTTAAATATTAATGGCCAGCAGAGAACAATTGCAACTACCACAGAAGAACCTGGCAGGCACGGTCTCCACCTCCGATTTGAATTGTAGCCCAGCAGTACGTCGGGAAGGAAAGAGGAGGCATCACAGGAAACGCATTGCGTAGAAAATGTACCTTGTTACCCGATCAGAAAGCAGTGAGGTTTGTGTAATTCCCTTTGGACAGCTTCAGCTGCAAAACACAGTGGTGAGTATTAACGTGCAGAACTGGCTTTCCGTATTGATAATTCTTAAACAGGCCGTTTGAATTTTTTCAAAATGAATTCTCCTCTAAAATTATTTTTTATCAGTTAAAGCCTGACTTGTACACGACTTTTCCCGCTGATGAGAGAGGTGGGGCATGCCTGCGGCTTGGTGCTGGCTTTTCACTTGTTCCGACTGTGCGGATCACCCCCCCCCGACCTGCCGTTGCCTGGAGAAATTACACCGTGATAATTGTGCACCTGGCCATAGGGTCAGTTTGCTAGCACAGTGGTCTTGCAGCGTGCGTGTATAGGACGGACACACGTATTTTTGCAGATAATACGGCGTATTTTACCCAGCCTCCCACCGTGCGGCTGCGGAGCCCTGCGGTGCCTCCCGGCTGCTCTGCCCCGAGGCTGCGGGGATGCGCATCCCCAGGGCTGGTACCCACGGGTGGGCGGCATCTTCCCCCTCTGGCTGGGATGTCCCCGCTCCAGCTGGCGGGCAAGCTCTCCGAACGGCCTGAATGTCTTTTGTGCGCAAAACCTGAGGAAGCTTCGGGGTTAAGTTTCTGCTTGTGAGTTTTAAGAGCAGCCTCTTTCCCTCGGCAAGATGCGAGCGTATAAATTCTGATCGCTTCACATCCCGCAAAGGAAACAGAATTAAATAATCGGCATCGGACTGAACACCTGTGGCATGTAAAAGATGATTATTCAAATAACTAATCAGGGTTCCCTTTCTCTCACTTTGGAAATTCTCCTACCGCAGTGCTGCACACACAGAAAAAGTCAAACCAGAATAACTTTATCAGTTATATCATTGTAAATTTTAAATAACTTCACTGTGATCGCCTTGGAGGTTTCTAAAGCTTCCTAGGAAAAGATGCTGAGCTACCTGGTCTGACTTAAGTTAGCCCTGCTTTGAGCAGGAGGGCTGCAGCCTGTGACCTCCAAAAGTCCCTTTTAATAATTTTACGATGCTGGGAAATACCACAGGTATTCATACCAGGTACAACTATAATGCTTCTAAAATTGTAATTGAGTATGGAAATGTTGATAAAAGCAAACCAGGCAGTTCATCCTCTTGTGCTGTTGGGCTTCTGAGCAATATTCTGCAGGGGGGAAATTGCCACCCTTTCCACCCCAGCCCGGCACAGCCACGCACGACACGATTTTGCACCGGGCGTACAAAATTTGGCGGTTAGGCGACTGCAAAGAGGGCGACCTGCCAGGCTGGCCAAAGTGCGGGGCTAGAAATCGTGTGTGTTGGTTGTCCGGCACATCCCATCTGTGCTTACCCACCGGGAAGCGTGAGTGCCCTCCCTGCGCGGCGCTGCCCTTGCTCTTGTTGGCGTGTGACCATCAGGTCGCCCAGCGTTAGCCAACGTTGGCGGCAAGGAGAGCCCCACTCAAAAACCCGGTTTGCCGTTTCCCAAAGTGCTCGTTCCCTTCAAACAGGTGGTTGTTGGAAGTTACTGGGATGATGTCTGCCGTCAGGTCCCAGGGTGAGCATCTGCGCCAGCGGGTTGAGCCGGGGCTGCCCGGCTGGAGGCATCGCTTTTGGGGAACTCACCCCACATTCGTGCTTGAGGGGCTTTGGTTGGATTTGGGTGGGTTGTTTTGTTTTTTGGGGTTTTTTTTTAACGCTCTCATTGCACATTCCTGTGAGCGCTTTTCACCACCTTTCCCCACCCCAAAAAAAAAAAAAAAAAAAAAAAAACCCTAACTCTTT
>VFFE01008203.1:390961-428359 GCA_008921705.1 Burhinus oedicnemus
CCAAAAAAAAAAAAAAAAAAAAAAAAAAAAAGCAGCCACAACTCTATGGAAACTTGTTATTTGGTGCCACCTGGTGTTTGGACGCCCGGCCTGGGGAAGGACCCGGATCGGGCCCCGAGTTCCCCGTTTGGGGTGCAGCCCAAGCGGCGGCGAAGGCGGCAAAGGCGCATCCTGCTCCATGCCGCCCGGGGACCCCGGGAGAGCCCGCTTGTCCCGAAGGGCTGTCCCAGCTCTCCCGGGAGCTCCGGCCTCCCGCCCCGATGGACGGCAGAGGGCATTCCCGAACGCCTTGAGCGTCGGGGCTTGCTGCCCAGCCAAAACCCGAATCTCACCGGCAGCGTAAATCCACCCTTTGCCTTTAACCCCTTCTTATTTTTTTTTAAAATCATGATGACTATGCCATCATTAATTCATGCACACCCTGTTTTCATATCCGCGTATTTTCCTATATACCTCCTGTGTATAAATAAAGTCAAATATTGCTGGCAAACCCAGGTCTACTCCGCCTGCGGTGATGGGAATGTACCGAGCAGAAAAATACTAAAATGTTAGGCGTACGTTTGAGCAAGCCCGAGCTTCACGAAGAATAACGAAAATGCTCAAAACCGTTTTTCCCTCCTCACTGGTGCGTTATGGCAGAAGGAGTCAGCTGAGACGGCCTTTTGATGGGAGTATTGCTGGTTTTACCAGACCCGGCAGACTGCCCTTTTAAAGCCGTAAGATTGATCAAAAGAAAATGCTCAGCTACTCCACTACTTTATAGGCGTGTTTCACTCTTGTACTGTTTAATTTCTGATAGGCAAGTTCAGGACTGGACTAATTTACTCCTGGCGTGCCGCCTGGGAAGTGACGTGCCAAAGAGCAGTATATAATAACTACAATTGGACGGGGGAGCGTAGGTCAGCACACGTTTCACACCCCTCCGTTTACTACTGGAGTCATGGGGTAAAATCTACTCTTTTTGCCAACTTTGGTGAAGGTGTAAATGCACACGCACAGTGTAACGGCTTTAAGTCTCAGATTCCTACTTGTATGCGCCAGATGGATCTTGTATAAATGTTCCACTTTACAGCATGTTAGCATTTGCTAGCAGTTAGCTGGAGGTTATAGCTGCCAGACTTTTCTGTGGCAGTTTCCAGGCTTTAAAAAAAAAAAAAAAAAAACAGGCAAAAAGAGAAAACACAAACACAAACAGACCAAACAATCGCCCACACAAGAGGCAATGTCAGGGTAATAGATAAAACTAATTCTAAGAATTACGTGTACCTGTATTTGTTCTTGAACCGCATTTGATTTGTCTTGTCCTGATTTGAACTACATGGGGTGCACGAATTATAGGATCTGTAAGGAAAACTATCTGTTTATCAGTAATGATTTTAAAAGTCTTATAAATGTTAGTGTATTGTACACAGGATTATGGTTATCTTAAGAAATGTATATATAGCTGTGTATGTGTGTGTATTTTTCTTAAAAACAAGTCCGGAACCTAGATAGGCTACCAAATTCATTTAATCATGGTGCAATTTGATGATACAGGCCAGAGCTATTTTTTAACATATGCACTACCATATATGAAATGCAGTTGTACTCTCTGTATTTGCTAAAGGCCTTTGTCTTTGCTAACTAGAAGGATAATTCTTACAGACTGTATCTTTAAGACATGACAATATGACAACCAGTAGGCTCCTAATTCTTGCCTTAAGTTCAGATTTGGTCCTCCCTATACCTGAAGTGTATATATTAATGGGCTAGTATAATATGCTTTAAAGTGCTTACTTTTCATGTGTTCCTTTCCCTTTTCCCTTTTCCCTTTTCCCTTTTCCCTTTTCCCTTTTCCCTCTTCCCTTTTCCCTTTCCCTCTTCCCTTTTCCCTCTTCCCTTTTCCCTTTCCCTTTTCCCTTTCCCTTTCCCTTTCCCTTTTCACTTTACTTTGCCTTTTCCTTTTCCCTTTCCCTTTCCCTTTGAAATTAACCTTGCTGAAAAAAAAAATACCTAGGAGGTTCCAAAAGTGTGGAACAAAAATTCACCGGTTTTACGGTGCATATGTTTAAAACTGACACTGTTGGCTGGGAAGACCGTTAAAAGCAGGGCGAAAACAGGTCTGGCTCAGCTGTGGTGTTTCTCTTGCTTTCCCTCTGCTGCCTCCTTCCCTCTGCCTCCCGCAACTCCCCTGTGCTCCAGCCAACAAGCACTTTTTCCTCCTCATAAAAAGCACGTCAACGCTTTAATTCCAGCGTCACCGTTACAGGTGTTTGACGAGAGCTAGGTGACGCCCAAATTGTTCATTCTGAGGGTGGGGAGACCCTGGCCCAGGTTGCCCAGAGAAGCTGTGGCTGCCCCATCCCTGGAGGTGTTCAAGGCCAGGTTGGACGGGGCTTGGAGCAACCTGGTCTGGTGGGAGGTGTCCCTGCCCATGGCAGGGGGTTGGAACTGGGTGATCTTCAAGGTCCCTTCCAACCCAAACCATTCTGCGATTCTGTGAGTCTATGATCCAACCCCAGTGACCCAGCGGGGGCACCTCCTCCATCCCTCCCCTCTCCCCCAAGCGCCTCAGCAGTGGAAAGCCTTGCTGCGATCCGGCTGTCCCCCCGATGGGCCAGCGCCATGGGAGGACCACCCAGCCCTCTCTGGTGCACCCTGCAGAATTCCCCCCACCTTGAGCGAGGACAATTCCCGTAGCGCTGCTGGGCTCCTGCCCCTTGGGGAGCGACACGCGTGCGCCATGTATGTGCTGGGAATATTCCCGCTGGAACCCCTTGGTTCAGCTTCAGCAGGTCCTTACAGACCTCGGCGGGGTTCGGCTGGCCCGTTTCTGTCCTCTGTAAGCCCGGGCAGGACCGCTGAAGGCAACGGGCTCTCAAGAGGCCGTGCTAGTCCAGGGCAGTGTGGGCTTTACTTCTCTGCAAGGGCAACTTCAAAGTCTTTTGCAGTCAGGGAAAATTTACAGTGTTTTTTTCCTTAAGTTCCTCCTGTCCGTGAAGAAGAAAACACTCATGGGTCATGTGACCGTAGCCAAATGTCACAACTCTATCTATTGCCTTTTTCTGCAGGATCTTGCCACTGTTCCTGGGTTTAACGTCAGATACTGTCTCGCACAGTATTTATGGTTGATAATTTTTTCACTACGTTTTGTGAAAAATGTCTGGAAATTTAATAGTTGTACTTCCCACCATGGAAAAGCCCATTTGCAGAAAAACAAATTGTTGCCGATCGCTCTAATTGCCAGTTTGATCATTAAACTTTGCCTTGGGTCAGCCTTTCCCTCTGCCAGAAGATTATTAAGCACAGATTGAGCGGCCGCCGCTGGCGTTGACTTTGGCCTCGGGAGGCAAAATTCCGAGCGGGTTATTTGAGCCAGCTCCAGCAACGGAGCGTTTCTCTCTGAACATTCATTAGCGACTGATTTTCAGGGGGACTGAAGGCCGTAATCGGATTATTTGCCGATTAATAGGACGGGGCCATGTCCTTCCACGCCGCCAGGGCTCGCCTTCCCTCGTGCGCCTCTCCTTATGGGAACGTTCCGCGGGACATGCTAATCCTTGGAAGCGTCGGCTGCTGAGCTCACCGTGCGTTTTAGCTCTGCGCTGCTGGCCAGGGTTGATATATGCGGAGAAGAGAGCTTTAAAAAACCCTTGGATGTGGTTTGCTAAAAGCTTATTTACTGTTTGAATGGTAAAAAAAAACCCGGAACGTGCTCACCGTGCCGGGCCGTTTCCAGGCGTATCTTACTGATAAAAAAAAAATCTTTCCCGCCTGCTGAATTTATGGCCGAGATAGCCAGATTACTAGGAACACTTAGGTGCTTAATCTTTTCATGTTTTGAGCGGGAGAAGGTAGGGCAAGGAAAATGCAGTGGAATTGCTTTTTATTTTGTGGAGATTGTAAATTCTGTTATGGAAAATGTAATAAAGAAGCAGCTTAAACAAAAGGAGTGGCTGTGTGAAATCGCAAAATTTCCATTGGGTGAAAACAAATCCTAACTTTATGTACGTTTCCCCGGAGAGATGTAATGTGAATGCTCACAGCTGGTTTTAGTTTCTTATTCCCTGATTAGGTTTAAATTAAAGGAAGGATGTCATATTGAATTATGAAGAATTACTTATTTTACGTTTTTTGGTTTATACATACCTTCTATCACAGTCTCGCTGTGGCACTTGCAAGGACGTATTGAACGTGTGCGGGCAAATAGTATTAAAAGTAAATGGGCTGAGCATGGTGGTTCTGATGGAATAACGGATGCAGCTCCCACGTCTCCCTGCCTGCCATCTTCCCCGGGAAGAGCCCAGTGCCACGCTGTCCCCCCATCCCCACGAGGCGGGTGGCTGGCCGCCGGGGCAGGGGACGGTGTCCTTGGGACCCTCCGCCGCCCCGGATCAGAGGGGACGAGCTCCCCGAGCACCCAGGTGACCCGGAGCTCAGAGGTTTGAAATTCCCTCTCCAGGGAGGTTTATGTCCCCCTTCCAATGGGAAGTGACGGTGTTGTATGACTTACCCAAGCAGTCACAGCTACGTGGCACGGCTCAGGTTGGGCGTGGGTTTGGCTCCGCTGCAGATTTCGGTTCGAAAAGCTCGGTGTGAAAAACTGGCACGCTCACAGTTTGGCAAATCGGTTTTAAAGTATTCAACTGTTGTTTTTTCTTGCCAATTATCAGCTCTGCAGGAGCTGCAAGACATAAAGTATTCATTGATGAAAACTACTCTGGTAAATACATGCATATAGATATGTATATACACACACACACACATATATGTATTTAAAATAGAGTAAGAAAAAAGAATAAAATTAGTGAGCTGGACAGAAAAAGCGCTGATTTGAGTAAAGGGGTTTGCAGGGCTGTGCCATGTAGTGCAACGTGCCATTTGGGGTTGGGATGGAAGGGGAGGAGAGCTCCCAGGCGCCCCGTGCCTGGCGGGTGTCTGTGTCCCGTGCGAGCGAGCAGCGATACCGTCACCTAGAGAGGCGAAGAAGGTGTTGCCTCGCTGCAGCTGGAAATCTTAGGTGTGCGAAGAGCTGAACACCCCATCTACATCTTTGTGCTTCTGGAACCGTCTCTCCTCTTTCTCCTTCTCCATAAGAGGCTGTTTATACCACGCTGTGTTTCCGAGCGGAGGACGAGGAGCCTGCTGCTGACCTGTAGGATAACTACATCAAAAAGGAAGGACCATCCTCTGAGAAGTGTGATTCTCAATGCTGGCAGGCAAGGGAAAAGGAGGATGGAGATGGAGGGGTGAGGAGGAGTTTTGCCGTGAGCACCCTGGGGCTCAGGACCTCTTGGGTGCGCTTGCCTTGGCCCCCTCTGGGCTTCCCCAGTGCACTGCCCCCCAGTCCCAAACGGCAGCGACCCTCCCTCCTGGGGAGACAGGGCATTTGGGGCTGGAGGGGATGGGGAGACCAGCTCTGGAAACGCAAATGGCATCGGAGCCTGGTGGTGGGCTGCTGGCGGTGGAGGTTTGCCCGTGCCTTGGGGGCCCAGGGAGGAGGAGAAGGCCATGGAGCAGGACGTGGGGTGAGAGCTCTGCTGGTTGCCACTCAGCTTTTTGAGAGACACTGCTTCAAGGAAAAGAAAAATAATAATCATGGTATCGTTATATGGTAGAGCTGGCCATTCACTTATAACTAATTAGTGTGACTTTAAGAGTGATTCTCCTGTCCTACCATTCCATAGAATTTCGTCCTAATATCTAATCTATATCTCCCTTCTGCTAGTTTGAAGCCATCACCCATCGTCCTATCACTACACGCCTTTGTAAAAAGTCCCTCTCCAGATTTCTTGTAGGCCCATTTCAGATACTGGAAGGGGCTCTAAGGTCTCCCCGGAGCCTTCTCTTCTCCAGGCTGAACAACCCCAACTCTCTCAGCCTGGCCTCACAGCAGAGGGGCTCCAGCCCTCCCATCATCTAGAACAGAAAGAAGTGAAAACTCGTCAGTGTGCTTGGAAACATCTAATCTGATGACCCCTCCAGTGACCATCAGCACGGCTCCCCATTTCCATCATCCCAGGTAAAGAACAGTCTGAAGGCGATGTCATGCTGTCAATTTGCCAGTCACGACGTGTAACGCTGCCTCCAGTGTTCTCCAGGCTCCTTCCCAGCCCTTATCCTCTAGGAACTGAATAGATCTTGCTATGCAAGGTACCTTGCCTTACCGATGTCTTCATCAGCTCTTCCCTATCTGCTGGTCTGTAGACTCCTTGGGATGTTTGTAGTCTCCAACAATAGCTGTGTATAGTAGTAGTAATGATGATGGTGATGATGGTGATGATGATGATGATGATGATGATGATGATGATGATGATGATGATGATGGTGATGATAACTCTGTTCTCTTTATCCTAAGGGTTCAAAGAGGCAGTGACCATCATTCTTGGAGAAAAGGTGACCACCGACTCACATTCTCACCCAGAAATCTCCAGATTCACCTTCCTCTGCCACGGTAGGTATCCCATCTGACATTGACTCGGAATATTTCTGTACCGGTTTCCCCTCTGTAATGTGGAGGCAGAAGAGACATCTGCTTCTCAAAACTACGCTGTAAAATTAAATACCTGACTGTTTTGAAGCACTTTAATGCAATATGAACGGGAGCCATAAAAGTACCTCAGACAGAGAGAGAGTCTTTTATTACACATGTTTTGGGAAAAAAGCCCCTGCAGAAGAGACAATGGATATTTCATCAGTTTCTTTACCTTCCTTTTTAAATCAGCTATGTGACATATAGACTGGTAATTTGAATACATTGAGGGCAGTTTTTTTTCCTTTTCTTTCATTCTATGGGCACATCTATAGCTTATTGCAGTTTCCGTGTCTCCTTTCAGCCAGAAACACTTTTTGCTACTGATCTGTGGTGTTTTGCTGAGCAAATAAGACATCCTTGAACGACACCACTTTTTAGTCAGTTGTGCCACTGATTTATTTCAGCTTTGGAAAACTGACCCTTTTCAAGTCCCCAACGCACATATTGCGACCCGTGTGGTGTTTTGTCTGCGCGGAGCAAATGCAACTGGATTAAAGTCAGAGGTACCAAAACAACTCCTGATTTTTCAGACCAGTGAGAAGGTCTCTGGCCTCTCTCATTCTCAGGCTTTATGGAAAACAGGGCAATGGGCAAGAATGGTTAAAATGTACACGTAGTTGCTCTACACACACACACACACGCACGCGTGCGCGCACATACACGCACAAAGTTTAAAAAAAAATTCCCTCTGCTTTGGAAAGCTGGGATTTTCTCCTGCATGTTCTTGCCTGAGGTAGTGACCAAGAAGGACGTTTCTCCTGCCCGTAGGTCCCTGCGGTGCCTGCTCTCAAAGCGGGGGAAGAGAAACAAATTTTCCAGTACCAACTGCTCAATTACACCCTCGCCGTCAGGCAAGGTGTTCCGTGAAGTGGGTTGGTGTGTTTTGGACATGTCACTGAGTGATGCATTTAATCAAGAACACCTCGCGGTTGTGAGGCTTGCTTTTTTTCTTGTGTTTTTTTTCTTTTTTCTTTGTTTTTCTTTTTTCTTCATTTTTCCTTTTTCTTCATTTTTCTTATTTCTTCATTTTTCCTTTTTCTTCGTTTTTCTTATTTCTTAATTTTTCTTCTTTTTTCTTTTTGTTTTTTTTTTTCTTTTTCTTTTTCTTTTTCTTTTTCTTTTTCTTTTTCTTTTTCTTTTTCTTTTTCTTTTTCTTTTTCTTTTTCTTTTTCTTTTTTTTTTTTTTTTTCTTTTTTTTTTTTTTTTTTTTTTTTTTTTTTTTTTTTTTTTTTTTTTTTTTTTTTTTTTTTTTTTTTTTTTTTTTTTTTTTTTTTTTTTCTTTTTTCTTTTTTCTTTTTTCTTTTTTCTTTTTTCTTTTTTCTTTTTTCTTTTTTCTTTTTTCTTTTTTCATCCTGCTCACCTCTTTTCTCTCACCCCTCTTTTGCTTTTTCCTCTCTCTCTCTCTCTCTCTCTGTTTCTTTCCTTAAGAGCAGAGCCTATTGACAAGGAAATCCCCTCCCTCAGTTACTTTAATATGCTTTCATACCATGTTTGCTCCACTTTATTTCTCAGCTTTGTTATTTCCACTCCCCAGTAAAATCTATCACCTTCGAGTGAGTTATTTGCTTTCCTGGACTGCAGCAAATACCACCCACTCTGTTAAGGTCAGGCTCCAGCTCCTTGACTTCGCTATTGTTCCGTCCCTTCCTTACCCACTCTGTCATCGCAGCACGACAGCTCCAGCTGGGAGGGCAGGGAAATCACTCCCTCAAGAGCAGTTTATCATGGCAATAAATGTTATGTGTTTTACTAGGATGCCATCAAAGTTCACCATCATGCCGAAGCCAAAACAATTGTTCCTTTTATTCATCTGTTACGCATACTGTATTGGGTAGGTGTCTACGTCCTGCAGAGAGCAGCGTCCTGAAGGCGCAGGACGTTACTTCTGGCTTCTGCTGTGTTGTGAAAATTACAGAATTTGCAGAGAGAAACATTACAATATTTTTAATTAATTACCGCTTCTCAGTTTTCTTCCTGTTCTCCTTACTGCCTGGGCTTTAATTACTTTGCTCACATAAGCGTCTCGTCAATTAAACGGTGTACGTGGCCTTTACATTTCTTTCTGGTTGTTTTCTTCTTTTTATGGTACTGCCTGTGCACAGCTCTGCTGACTTCAAAGCATCAGAGGCCTGAGGTTTTTGTGACTGCAACTGGTGCACAGCAGAATCCGGCCAGCCGGCTGAATTGGTCTGTCATTCATGAAATTAGATATTTTAATTTTTTTTTCAAATACTAGATGGAAAAGAGAAACCTTTCTGCCCGCATTTCCTCCCCCGTCCTCCCATTAAATATTGATCTTTCCTCAGCCAAGAGAGCTTAATAAAAACTGAGAATACACTTTACTACATTAATTTCATCCAGCAGAATTGCTTGTAGCAATATGAAAACAAGTTGCTGAATGTGTGACAGGGTAATTCGCTGAGCACTAAAGGAAATTGCTTAAAACAAAAAGAAATTTGTTATACTCTAAGCTCTCAGTGACATATGAGAGCTCCCAGTATTCTGGTGGGAAAATTGGTCAGCAGGCTTGCTCTGACATATGTTAGGTATCTCACTTGCCTGAAATGCAGGTTTGCACGGACTGAAACTATCTGGGACTTTAGGTTAAATTCCCAGCAGCATTTTCTGCCAAGAACATGAAGGAAAAATTTGAAAAGTCAGAATATTTCAGTTTAACATGTTTTCTACAGAAACCCCTTTCATTTTCTTTTAAATTTTTTTTTTTTTTTTCCCCCAGAACACTTTGTTTCTAAGTCTGGCTCAGCTTAGTGAAGAGAAGAGAAAGCACCACCCCAACCCGGCGTTCAGCGCATCCCCTCCTCTTCCTCCCTCTCTTCTCAGGCAGAAGGGGCTGGCAGCTCGCCCCGCTCCCGCTGCTCGCTCCGTGCTGCCGGTGGCACCCCAGGTACCTCCAGCGATGGGGGCAGAGGCAACACTGCACCTCCCAGTGCTCCTGACGACCTATTTCACCATGAGACAGAGCCAACCAAGCCAAACCAGAGCCACCATTCTTGAGATCACCGTTGGGACGGACTGGGGACATTTGCTGTAAGGACAGACTGGAGGTTTGGTGATAGGGTTCCATCCCCCCATCCCCAGTGTCAGGGTAGGTGCCCTTGAGAAAACTAAGCATTCACTGCTGGGTTCTCGATTTTGGGGCCGCCGTGTGATTTATTTCATTTTATGTTACGCAAGAATGCCAGCTGCGGACCAACGGGAGAAAGCTTTGCTTTGACTAATGAGCGTTATGATGTATACTGAGTCTGCAAGAGGACGAAAGGAAGATATATCACTGGGTGGATGGGGCTCAGCTTCAAAGGGGTAAATAGCAAGCGCAAAAATAAAGGATCGTTAAGCTAGATGATACAGCAGGACTGTTGCATTGGTGTCAACAGCTGGTTTATTTCTCCTGATATGATCAGTGTTCACTTATTGGTGCTCAGCTGAGCTGGATTAAAAGCTTTTGATCAAAAGACGAGGAAGGAGATATTTTCCTGCTGCATATTTTCCTGGTTTGTTTGTTTTTTTCTGATAGAGATGGATATTCGGCCACAAACATTATAAAAAGTTCGTGTTCTTGCATCTACGGGTTTCAAGAAAGAATGCTGATGGGGGTTAGGAAGGTTACCCAAAGCAAGTGCAAACGCTTGGTCTGGAAGCCGTGTTTCCTAGCCGCGTTCCCGCTGGGATGCGGTGTGCCTTTCCACCGCCCCGGCTGTTGAGCTCTGACATGGAGTGCAGTAACCGGGCCAGGGTTTGGGGTCGTTTTCTGCTGGGTAGTTTGGTGGTCTGTCGTCAGAGCAGTAACAAGAGGTGAACGAGGCTTTTCAGGTGGGATAATTCAACATCGGTGTGGCGCTGATTGGGGTGAGTTCACGGTTTCCATGGGCTCGCCAGCTGCCGTCAGCGCAGGTTTCTGCCCTCCACCGGGCTCCTGAACTCAGGTTTCGGAGCTGGAAGAGGGGGATCCAGAAAGCCGGCACTCTTCCCACCTGGCTACCCCCTCTCCGTTTCCAAGTCCAAACGCCGCCTCCACGTCGGGATGCGCGTTTATTTCAGGGCCCCGAGAGCTAATGGAGCCGGCATAGCGCCAGCCGCCGGAGGGGAAGGAGTTTCTCCCGTGTGCTCCCGTTATCTGCGGCTTTGTCTAAAGCTGCAATGCTTTTGGGTGTTGTTAAGGTGTTATCCCTAATTTTTATCTCTTGGCTCACCTTCGGTTCTGACTAAGCAGCTGAGCAAAAGGCAGTAACACAGGCTGACGCTGATGGCAAAAGAATGAGTGCTTTTAAATATTGTTAAAGGTTCCTCAGGGCTTCGAGTGGCTACGCAGTTAGTGCGGTTTTGCATGAACAAAAAAAATATAAACAAAGCATGGATTTATTTATTGTAGCCAGGCTGAGAGTGAAGCTGAAGAGACGGCCTGTTACCCGTCTCAGCCAGCTGCAAAATGGGAGATTATTTAAATTCGGCGTATCAGCAAAGCTTAGCAGCAAAGATATAAATGTTTGGGGGGTAGCTCTAATGCTTTCTGAAGTCATAAAGAACAATTTGACTTACATTTTGGTTCAGATGGTCAGGTCCCAGAGACCAATAGCCCAACGGTCTTGGGAATACGCAGGTGCTCTTCTGGTCACCTGATTTCTGTTTAATTTGGTTTAAAGTGTTGCCTCTGGTCAAGGGAGTGCCTATGGCTTCCTGTGTTGAAAAGGCTTTTCACATCCCTTCCCCGCGTAACCAGAGCTGTTCAATAAAACCCTGGTCTTCCTGCCATTGCCTTCTAGAGCTCTGTTACCTCGCAGCCAAGGTAGCCCGCTGTTTTGACACACACACCCCCCACCAAAATCAAACCCCCCAAAATAACGAAGTGAAGCCTTAGCAAGCCCGCAGTCCTTTTGCGTGGCCACGCTCTCTGCAGCTCAAACCTCTGACGACTCAATAGGAGCATGTTTGGTTAAAATAGTGGGGTCCAAATGATAGATGGAATGGCTGCATCATATCTTGGGAAAACATTTAAAAGGGTGTTTTGTTTCTGTGAGCACACTTGGGATTTGATGTAATAGTGCGTGCAACAGTTGATATAGAGGAAATTATTGCTTCCCAATAAAATTCTCCATTTTTATTGGCTCACATACAGAGAATGGCAGCCAGCTGATAAAATACTCCGTGGAATTTTCTTTCCATCTAGCCATGTACTCTACAGCTACAAAGTGTGTCTTTTTTTAAAGTGGGCAGATTATGATTGTTTGAAAGCATTTTATGTTTATCATACTACTCTTTAGGTGGGAGTCTTTACATATTGTGTGCTTTAACTGAAACTTTGGCTTTTAACCTACTGGATGTGACAGTAAAGTAAAGAATAATCGCAAAAATAATCATATAAATCTCTTACTTCTGTCAGATATTTACAGGCAAAGTAAGATGTATATTCTGCAAAAGCATTTTTAACTTTTCACATGTGATATGGATTCCTTATAGAATGTCTAGTTGAGGAGAGAGAGAGATATACACACATTCCATATATACATAATATGGTTTTGAAAGACTGAAACTGTAAACAACATTTGCAAAATATTACTTCATCAGGGGCGTGAAAATCTAGAAAACAGATCAGCCCTACTATCTTCCCTAAAATAAACACAGACTTCCTCAGAAATTTAAACTCTGCAGCATTACTTGCATTTACTAATAACAATTCCTTAACTTTCCAGAATGGAAAATCTTCCATTTCCTACTCATTTAATTACTGGAAAGTATAAAACATTTCATCACATTAAACTGGGTTTCCTTTGTTCACGAGGAGGAATTTGATTCCTAAGTGCGAGGGCCAGAAGAGGACCCGGCCGGTGGGTTTTGAGGTGCCTGCTCTCCAGAGCAGATGCCAGGCTCCCCGTCTTCCTGGGCTGTGCACAGGGAAAGCGGGATTTCCCCCGGAGGGGAGCCTGGGAATCTGCACGGAGCTGCCCTGCGCTGGGGCAGGCACGAGGCACCGCGTACCTTAAACCTGCTCCCCTCCGCAGGGCTCTGGGGGGTCCCTCTCGCATGGCATCCACGGCTGGTTCCAGTGACATCTCCAACACGAAGGGTAAAGAGTCTCTTTTCCAGCCAGGACACCAAAGAGCGCTCTCCCAGTGGGTAACTGGGAAAAAAACGAAAATCACCGTCGTGGCAGATTTCACTGCTCCTTGTGAGGAATCGGAGCCCGGCGATGGGGCGAGGTGTGTTTGGGGGTGGCCTCCTCCGGGCACGCGGGGTAGGGATGCTCTGAGGGCAGAGCTGAGCTCTTCTGCAATCCCAGCGGCTGCAGCTGCCAGGGGGTCACCAAAATTTAAAAAAACCAAGGAGCCGGTTGAGCCTGCAGCACCCAGCTGAGCAGGGGTCGCAGAATCGCAGTTTTCCTGAACTCTACCTTGCCTGCAGTTTCCTCACCTGGCCTCCTTTTTCCGTGACTTTTTGGCTGGAAGTTGACAGGGGTTGGGATCAGCTTTGTAAAAACTTGCTTATCCATGGCAAAGCAAAGCAGTTCAGCGCTGCCCAGACCTGGCCTCGTAAATTATAGAGGTGCAAGTGGAGGTGCTGATGTATTATACTTGGTTTTTGGGGAAGCAGCAGCTGAGAATGGGATCTAGCAGTGGGGAACGGGGTGTCTAAACCCGTTTCTTGGCTCAGCCCTCTCCAGCGTTCCTGCAGTAGTGATACGCTCAGTCCGCTTACTTTTCTGTCACCAGGAATTTACAACCCACCCAAACTTTCCCATCACTAGCCGGTTTGGTGTGCTGGTCACAGGATGCTCCCCCCTGGAAAACAGATGAGTTCTGCTGATTAGCTCCAGGGGGGGCTGGAAAAAGCCAGCAAAGGTGATGGTGACCATTTTCATACCAGCTTTCAGGTCAGGTGATGGCGGGGCTTTCCCCATAGCCGTGGAAGACACAGATGCTCTGGCGGCTCCTGCAGGAGCTAGCAAAGAGGGCAGTGATGCGGCAGAACCTTCGCCATGGAAAAACCTTTCCTTTCATGTGCAGCATCCTCCACACAGGAGCCCTGCGGGACATGTCCCAGCCCCGCGATGTGTGAGCTACCTGGTGTGAGTCGCCTGAGTCACCCCTGACGTCCGTCCGCACGACGACTCTTTGTCCGCACTCATATATATAAATCAGTTTTCACCTGAAGAACAGGAACTCCTCGTCTTTGTTGTCGAATGAGTGTGAGCCTTGAAGAACTCGCCAAGTGTGTTATAACACTCCCGAACGCTCTTCAGCTTTCCAGAAGGGTTACGCCGTTAGCTGGAAATGCCTCCTTGTTCCGTTCCTGGAGTTCTCCAGGACTAAAGTCTCCTCGTTTGAGTTGTCAAACAGAGTGTTGTCACCAGAGACAGCTGGTGCGGGAAATAACGCCGTGGAAGAATCAAGCGATACGGCATTTTTGCGAAACGTTTTACAAATCCGTATTAAAACCAGCCTTTTAATTCTAATTAAATTAACATCGTACCATGCTGAACCTTTTATGCACTAGTTTAAGAGTTACAGCTAAATGGTATTATGAACTCATTATGTCAATACACAGCAGCGTTCACCCAGACTTGTCTCCCAGTCCTCCAAATCTTACCCATTCCACACTTCGTTTACCACAAAAATGGCCTGGATTACTATAAGCTTAAAACAAGAGGACACGCTTTAACATAGCTCCTGTGTTTCAAATGTGCGATGACGGTCTAGTTAACAAGAAGCAGATTCCAGCATGCTCCAGACACTCTGGCAATTAGGCGTACGTTCGTCCTCCATTCTGCCAGAGCACAGAGTGAAAGGAGATATCCCTCCTCCAGAATGTGGAGAGGACCGGTTATGGATCTTAGGAAGTATCCAAATGGAAATAGTAGGTTTTGAGTAAATAAATGATAATGAAATGAATTTCTGTGCTGCCCACTCTTGGGAATCGCTTCCAAACGGGAAGGTGTAGAGAAGGCAGAGCCACCTTCTCAGGTGTGCACAGCAGAAGGACTATAGGCAACAGGCACAGGCTGGAAAACAGGAAATCCCAACATGATATAAGGAAAAAAGTTTTTTCACCATGAGAGTCATCAGACCCTGGAGCAGGTTGTCCAGACATGTTGTGTAATCCCCGTCTTTGGAGATACTGAAATATTGTCCAGACAAGGTGTTGGCTATCCGCTCTAACAACCTCCTTTGAGGAGGAGGATGCTCTAGGTGACTGCCTGAGGTCCCTTCCAACCTACGTGTTTCTCTGACTGCAGGTGTGCAGGAACGGCGTGTCCTGCAGCGCTAGTGCCACGGGAAGCCGGTTGCAGACACCATTCGGTGAAGGAAGGGAGGAAGCACAGTTACATTGGATGGAGCTTTCTGAAGTATACTTGAGAAATCTGCTGGAGGGCAAAAGGACATGACTTGGTCAGATGGGTGTTGGTTCCCGCACAAAACTGCTGTTTTGATTATTTTTTTTTTTAAAAAAATTTTGAATATTTTTATTAATGCACTTGTTCTTCCTTCTGCTTCCCTTTCCCTAAACTAGAGGAAAAGATACACTTTTATGCATGTATTCACAGGGACAAACAAACAGTGTTAAATATGGTTGGGATGAAGATCCAGCTACAGCAAGAGAGTACCAAACTCTGTCGTGAAAAGGCGCAGGAAACCGCAGCGTGGTGAGAAGGCAAGGCGTTGCAAGGGAGAAATGCGCAACGAGAGGTGACTGCCATAGGTGGTGAAGACTCAGTGATGCCTCTCGTCTCCTTGGTACTTGCCCTGTGGTTGCCGTGGCAGAGCGCAAGAGCCCAGGGCACACAGTCGTCGAGCAGCAGCGTGGCGGTGCTGGTGGTGACGCCGGTGACTCGGCGGGAGAGTTTAGACGGTGGAACTATGCCGTGTGGTTCTTTAGAGCGATAATCAGTATTTTCGTGACTGCTTTCAGAGTCAGCTCTAAAAGGTGATTTGTGACTGCCCGTACATCTCAGCTGACTCTTAGTGGAGCGAGCCACGGTTTGAGGCGCTGGTGAGGTGCTTTTGTGGTCTGGTTGCTTCAGTAGATTTGGGTTAACCTCGCTGGCTGGCTTCAAGCAAGCCTCCTTGTAACAATACTTTGGACAACAACTGAAACACTTACAAAAATGGGCATTTTAAAATTATTATAATCCTAATAATGTAAAGTACATCGCTTGCTTTTTTTTTTTCAGATTCACATTCACAAGTGTATAGAGATGTCATTTATGTCCTAGACACATTAATTTCTGATTTTTTTCCTTTAACTCTCTTAATTGGAAGAAAGTATGTTGCTGCTGATTTATGAACTCTTCAGAAGTGCCAGGGATCATTTTAAATGTACACAGCTGCTCTGCAGTAGTTTAACTTGGCAGATAGTATTAAACCATTGAATTGTGTCATTTATTTGTGTATGCACACAATAAGTTCCTTGTGCAGGTTCTTCAGAAATAGTCTCAATGTTGATTCGGAAATGTGGCCTAAAAATAACCTAGCCCCATGATTTATTGTTTTGGTGCTTGTCTCCAAACAGTACATCTAAAATGAAGAATGGGATACCATGTATACCCCAGATAAGGCAACGGAATGGAAACCATCCGTAAGAGGAGCTGGAGACCGAGGTCTAAAATGGAAAAGTTCCCAGGGTGAGCGAGCAAGACACATGATGGGAATCGACCTGTGTTGCTGGTATTTGGGAACGCTGCGACTTATTTCATTGCTAGGCAAGGGAGTGTGCGACGTTGTGTAATGAGAAAGAGCAGCAGTCGTGACAGCAGTATCACTGCTTGTAATGGAGTATAAATCAGGGCAATTTACTCTGTCATTCCATTCAGAGCATCATAAAAGTAACGCCCGTCGTCTGGAAAAAATCTAAACTCAGGGAATAATATAATGCATTTCGCATACGCCCTATTGAATGTACGAAATCCTACAGCACCAGAAAATAAAACACTTAGAAATTAAGTCTCTTTATACTGAGGGGTGACATCTGCAAATATATTCTACAATCAATACTATGTGACTTGATTGATGTCTTAAACAATTCAGTGAAAAAAAAAAGCAGTATATATTCTATTATAGCTCTAAAAAATAACTTTTTAGGCCATGATACTAATCCCTTTGATCCACACCGCTTAATGTATTGGAAAGCAAAAGAACTTGCCTTATTTCTCCTTTGGCTGCAAAATGGAATAGAAATAGCCTTCAGGGAATTGTAGATTCAGTTACATCCTCAACCAGAGAACCTAACGGGCAGTGTTTAAAGACTGATTGATAGACATCATCTCTTGATGATCATAGCAGAACTTTTTAGGCTGCTGATTGCAAGCACAGACATGCTGGAAAGCAAAATTTATGCCTGTCAGGCTTTCTGCCGTGCTTTGTCTCCTCTTTTCTTCCCTCCCCCTCAAAGCAGATTTCAGCAGTCTGACACGGAAATCAAGAACAACGGCCAAACAAACCTAAGCCAAAGACTAATATCAGACCCATAAGTTTCAATATTTTTCTTTGGTAAACAGTGTAAAAGACAGAAATTCAAAATTAAATTGAGGGTAAGTTTGCCTTAATCCTCTAGAAAATGACAGAACTTTAGCACATCAGAAGCTTTAGGAGCCACAGGAACTTTAGAAGTAGCATCATTTATTCATGATGATTCAATTCTTTCATCTGTCACGCTCACAAAATTTCCTTGTACTCTGGGCAGGCACAACGTGGAGACTGAGTTGCTTTCAGGAAGTCATGAAATTTGTGTTACCTTGTTATGAAGGGCTGTGAAGCATGGATTTACTTCTTATCCAAGATCAGTGCTGGCAGCAGCTGATGAAATTGAAACGTCAGTGGGATTTCCCTTTTTTCTCCTTGCCTTCTGAGATGGCAACTTGGTGCTACCTGTGATGTGGTTGTGGAGCCCTTCAGCCACCCTACCGAAGATGGCAGTGGAAGGGAGCTCAGATCAAGGTGAAAAAACTGGAGCACCTTGAGTCTTCTGCTTTAAATAAACTGGGCCAGTATGCTACTGCTCAGACAGTTAAAGCAGAAAGTGGTATTCTCAGCAATCTGTGTGAAGAACCTGCTGGACAGTGTTGCCTTCTTACCTCACACAACGTCAGCCCTCAATGAGGAAAAATAAGAAGCCCCAGATATTAACATTGGGTACATGTGGCATGCACTGTGGCAACTGGGTTGCATATTTATGAGGTGTTGGGCAGTATGTTGGAGACATCACCTGGGCCATCTAATTTAGCCCCCACTTTTATGTGGGACTTCTTGGTCCCGTTGGTCAGTCCCACTACCGTGGTACAATTCATGAATCTGGTCTATGCTGTTTTTCTAACTTCTACTTCCCCATTGCAGTAACAGTTTTGGGTTTTTTTGAGACACACATTGTTCTTTGAAGAGTAGAAGAGGCTTTTGCTTAAGTCAATACGGAGGGAAATAAATATTGGTATAAATAACAGAAGATATAACAATTGCTTTGGTAGATCTTCTGTTGTTAAATCTTGTACTTTTTATCATAGAATCATAGAATGATTGGATTTGGAAGGGACCTTGAAGATCATCTAGCTCCAACCCCCCCTGCCATGGGCAGGGACACCTCCCACTAGACCAGGTTGCTCCAAGCCCCGTCCAACCTGGCCTTGAACACCTCCAGGGATGGGGCAGCCACAGCTGCTCTGGGCAACCTGGGCCAGGGTCTCACCACCCTCACAGTCAGGAATTTCTTCCTAAGATCTCATCTAAATCTCCCCTCTTCCAGTTTAAAACCATTCCCCCTCGTCCTCTGGCTCCACTCCCTGATCCAGAGTCCCTCCTCAGCTTTCCTGGAGCCCCTTGAGGGACTTGAAGGGGGTCTAAGGTCTCCTTGGAGCCTTCTCTTCTCCAGGCTGAACAACCCCAACTCCCTCAGCCTGTCCTCACAGCAGAGGGGCTCCAGCCCTCTGATCATCTTCGTGGCCTCCTCTGGACCCGCTCCAACAGGTCCATGTGCTTCTTATGTTGGGGGCTCCAGAGCTGGAGGCAGTACTCCAGGTGGGGTCTCACCAGAGCAGAGGGGCAGGATCACGTCCCTCAGCCTGCTGGCCACACTTCCTTTGATGCAGCCCAGTTGGACAAGCATAGCATAAGACATTTTTTTCAACACTTTTTTTTTTTAATGAATACATTTTTATGTTGACATTGTCCCGAGTTATTTCATTTTAACGTTAAAGTACAGAAGAAATCGTTGGAAGTGTCCTCCATGCATCACTTCACTGCTTCACAGGCCCAGCACAATGGGCAGAACAATGACGTTTACTGAGGCTGCAGTTATAGCCCCGTTTCTTCCATTAGCTGATTAAAACTTTATGACTGATACAGAATATTTTTTAAGCAAAGTTATTACTAGGCCAACAGTGCAGACAGTCCAGGGATGACATCTTTGTCTTCATGAGTAAAAGTCGTGTACCACAGGCTGAGGAACTAGTCAACAAACAAGTCCCAGAAACCACCTTTAAACCTGAACAGAACTAAGGTTTCTGTTTCTGGGATGCCAGGTGTACAGCATCGGCAGTAATGACTTGTTGGCATCCAAATAATGTCCTTATTTAGAACTAAATTTTCTATATTCCAGGAATAAAAAACCCAAGTAGAGTGAATTTGTTATTTTGGTCTTTTAACTGCATTTTATAGTATCTGTGATAAAAAGAGGAGGAAGAAATAAAAGTGTTTTAGGTAGGTCCTGCAGAACCACAGGAGATTTCCATCTGACACTGCTGCAAGCTGTGGATAATTGCATCCTATAGACAGGAGTCAGCCACAGCCGGTTTGTGTCCAAGCACCAAGTCACAATTAACAAGGGTTTGGAAGCTACGTGGCCCCCACCACCAGGAGAGGGGTAGGTGTGAGGAGAGCAACTTAAAATAGTGAATTTAGTTTGAGGGTGGGACACTTATCTGGGCTGTTGTAGGACTGCTTCAGACACCAAAGGGTGAACACGCGAGGGGAAGGGGTCTGACTGCACACCCAAGCAGTACGGCGTGGACCTTAGTGCATGGAGCGAAATGGGGACCATGTCCAGTCCTGCTCCCTCACCTCTGTGTCCTGGTGTCTTTGCCCCCCACTCCAGCCCAGGAGCCCCAGCGCAGCCCACACCATGGGCTGGCCTGTGGTATGGACGAGGTAGAGCTGTGCCACAACCTAGAAAGTGCTGCAAAAGTCAATCCTGCAAGAGAGCTCAGTCTTGGGTAACTGCTCTTAAGGAAAATTGTTTGGAGAAGAGCTAATGATCGCTCTGCTTCAGTCTTCAGAACGACTGTCTCGCTGCTACTGAAGAGGGACACGCGTTTGACCATGATTCCAAAGCTCGTCAAATACTTGGCTTTGATTTCAACACCTTTCACCAATCTGAATGAATCGGTCTAATTAAGGGAAATGTATGTCTTAACATCCTAAAACATTTTGAAAAATCTCCCTCTTTGGCCTTTCAAAGAAAAAAAACCATCTTTTGAATGCAAACCAGCACAACAAAAATGTTAATTCTTGTGCAGAAGTGAGAAAAATCTAATATTCATGGCTCAGGAGGGTGTTAATGTTGTAATGCGTGCCAGAGCAGATTTCTGGCAGTTTTCATGAGGAGGAATCTGAGGGTGCCAGAAGCGAGTAGCAATATCCTGACCTTGAGAGAATTTGGAAGATGCAGTTATTGCCACAGCGACACTGCCGTGCCCACCCAGAGGTGTCGGACACAGGTCGGTGGAGGCAGGCGCTCCAGTCCTGCCTGGCAGCGGGACGCGCGATGGAGAAAGCGATGGAGAAAACCTGTAGGCCAGGTATCAGCTTAGAAAAGGCCAGAGGTTAGGACGAGGAAAAAGCTATTTTTTGGACAACAAATATGGGTAGTCTTAAATTTTTTAAGGTCAAATATTTTTAAGAAGGAAAGAAAACAGTGCAGTTGTAATCCCTGCTGGGCAGAACCTCACGTCCTCGACCAGTAGAAAAAGCCTTACCCTCTAATGGCTGGGTCACAAACTACTTCTGAGCAAAGGTGTGCAATGTTTTTATGACAAAACATAAAACCAGGCAAAAGCTCACCTGGGCTCAGCTTTTTTTAATGAACCTGAAATTGAGATTCAGGTTTACTGAAGATTGGCGATTACTGGAAAGAAATTTGTGGTTCAGTTTTGAAACATGATTCTCTGCTTGCCAAAACTCAAACGCGTGACAGATACAAACTGAGTGTCATAGAAAAACCCTGCCACTGCTGTTCAAGCAGGAAACTTGAAATGCTGTGGGATTTATTTTTCTAGGAGAAATACCTCCATAACCTAATTCTTCATTTTCTGTACAACCGTATGTGAGTGGACACGAAATTTCTATGGAATTACGGTAACTAGAAATAAACTAAACGACTCCCCTCCGAAAGTCCTCCCCCAGCTGTGTTCAAAAGGTCAGGTTAGAAGCTTCTCAACTTTGCGGGGTCTAAATTAGTTCTGAACAAGAACCCCACATTCATCAAAATGAATGAAAATTTTCCTTTAGCTGAAGCGGTAAGAGGCCCGTGGTTTGGGAGCAGAAGGTTGTGATTACTGCCCGTCAGGCTCTATCCAGACCGACTTCTGCTCCGTTACACTGGTGTAAATCAGCAACAACTCAGCCAGGTATTGGGCTTTATATCATTGGAAGTCAGAAACTGATCCGCCTCGAAAAACACTCTCGGAAATGAACTTCACTGATGATTTTAACATCGGTATTGTTACTGTAATTCCTCTGTTAGCTAATCCAGACACCCACTTGGTAGGCACACTGGACAAACATATACTGGTCCAGCCAGGGTGCTGGAGGGCAGAGGGGTTACCCTAACTCTGCGGTGCTAAGTTTGGGCCCGTTCATGCGCTTTCCCAGCTCCAGAAGAACAACATCTGAAAGTCCATCTTGTCCCTTCTCCTACTGCAGTCCTTTCCACCCTGCCTGTAAAACATCCCTTTTGGATCTGCTTCCCCGAGTGGGAAGGTGACTCACGCAGTAAGGTTCCCGTGGGAAAACTGCAGCTCATACCCGAGACGCCAGCGCCAGGCTCCGGCACTGCAGCCCCGAAGCCGTGGAGATCCTGATGGATCAGGGCTTGATCACACAGCTGCCACCACACGGTCCTGAGACACCGGTGATGAGTTACGACCTAACAAGTTAAGTAGCAGTCAGATGTTGCATGAGCAGAATAATTTCGTCTACCAACTCTGTGTTAAAGTTAATAACTATTTTAAAAAGTAAGGTTCTTTTTAACCCCTGATGCTCAGTGGGTTTAGATGTATATGCTTGATCGCTGTCAGGGCACATGAAATGGTCTTCTTGAACTACATTTTGGGAACAAAAAGTCTTTGGACACCTGCTGTGTTGGGATCAGTGGTGCAGTAAGGCAATGTACCTGTGATGGAACACACTTTGGTTGCCCAAGAGCACAGGCCTTCAGCCTTGTTACAGCTGGCCAAAGCTTGAGACCTGCTATTATCAGAAAAGTTTGCACTTATTTCAGTGTAAAGGTCAGAACTTCCCAGCCCTTCTCAAAACCCCCTTTTGTTTTCCCCCAGGCACTCCCTGCAGGACCTGGGGGTGGAGGGATTCCTTTGGCCATCTGGCTGCTGCCGGCGGGCAGCGAGAGCCAGCTGACGCCTCCGTGGGGACCGGTGATGTGCTCCCCGGCACAGACCCAGAGTACATGCTGGCCTACAGACCTCCGGCTGGAACGTCGTTCTGCTGGAGTTGCTGTTGGAGATCTGCGGTATCTAAAACAGGGTCAGCAAAAGCAAATTTAGACAAATTTTGTTAGCTCATTTGTTAGTTTATTGTGTCTTGAGTACCATATGTGTGAGCCAGAAAAGTAGAGTGTGTTTTGCAGGGAGACATTCATGCAGGACTGACATAATTATTGAACATGGCCTTTAATAACAACCAACAAATTGTATATAAGAAAGAAGTTTAATGAATATAACGCAACTCCTTTCTTAAATGGTACTATAAAATGTGTTGACTTAGCTATAGACAAATCATACATATATGTAATTTATTAAATTTGTGTATATACAAAAAATTAAGACAAAGAAGATATAGTCATTCAACAAAATCTGGACTTTCCCTTTTCTATGTTTTTGCCCTCGTTAGACTCCAAGAACCCAGACATTCCTTTCCCTTTATTTCTGTGAAAGCTTATAAAAATGGAGATCGATAATCCAGAAGTCCTGGGTTTAAATTCCTGCTTAAGCAGATTGATTCTTTATTCTTAAAATAAAAAAAAGTAGCTGAGATGGAAGAATTGCAAATAGCAGCAGTATTATTCAAGTGTTGACAGTTGCTCTTTTCCCAAGAGCCTTGCGATACTGAGTGCTTCTCAATAGGACTCCTGCAACCTGCTCTTGTGTTTTGTTTTGAGCCTGAGCTTTGTAGGTCTTTTTTCTCCTGAGCTAGGCTGGCAGGGATCACCGATGTTAGTACGAGGTGTGGGTCACTTCCTCGGCTGCTCTGGGAGTCATAGGTGATGACTACCTGCTGGTGAACAGAGTAAAAAAATGAGGAATACTCTCTTCCTCTAGTGTCTTACAGTTGTAGGTGTTGGTTTTTTACTGTGGGTGTTCCGGTTGTTACAAAGGAGAAGGAAAGAGTTTAACAGGCGTGAGAAGTAAATACCTTGTGCCTCCCACCCGAGTGCATGGTCGCACACTGGTTGACCAGGATGGGTTAACCCAGGATGGCGCTGCTGTGACTGTGGGGCATCCTCTGTCTTCTGGGTAGCTGGTTTCCTTCTCCCACAACCCAGCAATCTTTTCTCTTTTTTTTTTTTTTTTTTTTTATAGATACCACTAAACTTTGTGCTACGTTCCACGAAATAATCTCCATCTTCCGGACACGTCAACAACTTTCCATTCCCCATCCCTCTTACTTTATTATGGCCAAATGCCTTGCAATAGATGAATAATGGGTTTATTCTTTCTTTAAGTATGTACCTTTATATTATCTCTTGAAATATTTTTACTTAGCGGGCTGGCACCAAAACAAAATGAAAAACATTAATGGAACTTCAAAACAAGCCACCTACTCTTGGAAACCTTACTAGTAACTTTGTCTGCTTTATTTTGATCATAATGTATTTTAAGACGTTTATCTTGGAAATGCAAATGGTGGCTGATTCCAGCTTTTATGCCTCTCATTAGTTTATTGCATCTAAAAATGACTGCAGAAACTCAAATCTATTTCTAAGTACAATATTATGGTTCTACATATCTGCTTGGAATGAGGTCGGAGGCATGGCTTCCAAGCGAGCTGACTCTGATTTGGTCCTTACATTGGCATTTACACGGGTCGAAATGCGGATACTCCGCATTTCTGGCTAGGGTTGCACGCCCACTGGCCTCAGGGTGGAGTGGAGTGGAGTGGAGTGGAGTGGAGTGGAGTGGAGTGGAGTGGAGTGGAGTGGAGTGGAGTGGAGTGGAGCGGGTGAAGGAGTCAGCACATCGCGTGAAGGAGCGCAGCAGTATCAGGCTTGGACCTTCCAGCCAGGCGTCCCTGCGACCTGCTGCACAGCGCGGGTGTTACGGAATCATAGACTGGAATCATAGAACCGTTTTGGTTGGAAGAGACCTTTAAGACCGTTAAGTTCAACCATTAACCTAGTACTGCCAAGTTACCACTAAACCATGTCCCTCAGCACCACAGAAACCAGCACCTAGAAACTGCCGTGCTGTGTGTAAGGACAGATGGAAACTCTCCAGAGCCACCCCGTCCCCTGACGGGTGCACTTGGGTAAGCTCAGGTTGGCGCTGGCTTTGGAGTGGGCGCTGGCTTTGGAGTAAGCGCTGGTCCAACCTGCCTCAGGAATATGAATAGTAGGAGCGTTAAGTCTCTGAGCACAGACTTTCTCCTGGCAGCAAATCCCTCCGTTAAACCAGGATTTGTGGGAGCCAGCACATGTTACTTGTGCCCTTCCAGAAGGGGAGACGAAGTCACAGGGTTGTGTTCGGAGGTGGGGACAGAGATGGGCACCAGCCACCAGGTGTGCCCCATGTGCAGCCGTCCCTCAGCCAGGAAAAGGGGTTCCCGCATCCACATGCCTCATTAGCATCCGCGTCCTGAGAGCCAAGGAAAAGGAAGCTGGATCCCCTCTATGAGGTTTTATGTTGTTCCCACTGTTACTAAGATAATTTTCATATTTTGAATGCGTTCCAAGAACATTTTGCATCTTCCTTTTTACTACAGATAGGAGCAGCTGTTTTAAAAGAAACTGATAAATAGATGAAATCTTGTGTGTCTTCCAAGTATTCGCTTAACTACAATGACTGCATTGGGAAAAAGCAGTTTCTGGACTGAGGCTTGATTTGTAAATAGCCAAATTATGCAAACACTTGATTTATGATCCAGCGGGTAGTAATTTATTTGGTATCATGGGACCAGACTGCTAGTCTCATGTTCACTATTGATATACATAGTTAAATGAAAATTAAGAGAATTGTCTTCAGAAAATTCTCTGTTCAAAGAGAAATCTCAGGCTGGCTTTACACCACTGATAAGTCAGAATTCCCCCCAGAAAACCTAATTTTCACTTTGGATTAATGCTCAGCCCTTTGACATTGGCAACTGGAATTCCCACTGACCTCTTTGGAGACAAAATTTCATCCATGTGTATATCCGAATTTGAGGCCACAGGTGTAGAAGAAATCTATTTTATTCCTTAATGAGAACTAAGAGCTCCTTTCCATCTATTGCCAAAGAGGTTGTTTCTCCTTTGCTTTGCACAACTAGTCCAGAATGACGTAGTCTTTAAATAAAGATTCCAGCAAGGGTATTCAAGTCTGGAGTTATTTGTCAAATTAGTCATGATACTTATTTGTAAGTAATAACAACTGGAAAACTTCACATTACATGCTGGAAGGAAAATTAGGCTAAATAATTCTTGAGCAATGTTCAGAGGTCAGGCAGGAAATCCTGCTCACATGGGACCACATCACGTTGCACACCTTTTGGGGCTCTCCAGTGAGAAAGGATTTGGGCTTCCTTCTAAAGGAGTGGAAGGGTTGTAGTGGAGAGGTGAGGGGATGCCTCTACCTGCCAAGGAAGGTCTGGTGTCTACTGAGGGCAAACTCAGACGAGGCTCAGGTTCCCCCACACAGCACGACCTGGGACGGGCTGACCTGAGCAAATTTGGGGTGTATCACCATGGAAAGTGGGCCAGCTGAGCCCAACAGACCCCAAGGGACCTTTGGCCTGCCCTGCAGCGACGTAGGAGAGACAATGCCCATGGCGCGAGTGCACCAGGCTACCCATGAGCACTGCCAGCAGATTCTGCTCAGGATCGAGAGCAGGTTTTTGATACCTACAACGCAGGGCGGCAGATAAGAAAGGGTGCCACACGCAAGAGCACCCCTATGCGTGCGTTGGGTGAGAGCAGAAAGGGTGCTGTAGGTGCCACCACTGGACGATGGCTCTGGAAGCAGAGGTTACGGGTTACTGAGCTACCGCAGGTCCCTGGGGATGGCTGGGTGCTCCTGCCGGGACTGCGAGTGTGGCCCCGCAGGGCTGCTGCCACCCCGGGCCAGCGAAGGGCAGGTTGGGCTGCTGGACCTGTGCTGCCCCTCCAGAGCCCAAAGCTCACGGGGGTGTCCAGAACCTTGGCAGCAGGTGAAAACACACGCCACAGGGACTATTTTTGTTTGTTTGCTTTCCACTGAGCTACCGGCCAGGCTAGGACTCCTGCTTTAGACGGCGGTGCTCACCCTGCCGTGGGGCTCGGATTGTGCTGGGGCTCGGGCAGGCAGGGAGGAGGGAGCCATCCCTGTGTGTCCACAAGCCTGTCCTCCCTGGGGCAAGGAGCTCCAGCCAGAGCCAGGCAGGGCAGCCAGACATGTCAAATGCCGTGGGGAGGAGTTGGGAGAAAAAGCAAATTTGAGCTTAATTTTGGAGTCCAGCTGTGGGTTGAGGAAGACTGGGAACTTATCCCTTCCCCCTGTGATACTGGACACGACTGATAGAATCATAGAATCACCCAGGTTGGAAGAGAACTTTAAGGTCATTGCATTCAACCATCAACCTAACACTGCCAAACCCACCACTAACCCATGTCCCTCAGCACCACGTCTGCCCGGCTTTTAAATACCTCCAGGGATGGCGACTCCACCACTGCCCTGGGCAGCCGGTTCCAATGCGTGACAACCTTTTTGGTGAAGAAATTTTTCCTCATACCCAATCTAAACCTCCCCTGGTGCAACTTGAGGCCGTTTCCCTTTGTCCTATCACTTGTTACTGGGGAGAAGAGACCGACCCCCACCTGGCTACAACCTCCTTTCAGGGAGTTGTAGAGAGCGAGAAGGTCTCCCCTCAGCCTCCTCTTCTCCAGGCTGAACAACCCCAGTTCCTTCAGCTGCTCCTCACAAGATTTGTGCTCCAGACCCCTCACCAGCTCCGTTGCCCTTCTCTGGACACGCTCCAGCACCTCCATATCTTTCTTGGAGTGAGGGGCCCAAAACTGCACACAGTATTCGAGGTGGGGCCTCACCAGTGCCGAGTACAGGGGGACGATCACTGCCCTAGTCCTGCTGGCCACACTATTGCTGATACAAGCCAGGATGTTGTTGGCCTTCTTGGCCACCTGGGCACACTGCTGGCTCATATTTGGCTGGCTCATACTGGTTTACATTAGATAGGCACCTGATGGAGAAAGAGCGACTCCTCCATTCCGCCTTGGCCACCACCAGACTGCTGATGCCAGCACACTCTTGTCAATTTGGGGAAGGAGTTTTGTGTCCCCAAGTGCAGAACAGCCAAGCTTCAGCTGAGAGATGGACAGGAATGTCCTGTTAGCCTGGTGGTTTGGTTATCCATGTAAGGGGGCCGACCCTCTCAGGCTGCAGACTGACCAGGCACTGCATCGCCCCGGTCCAGACCAAGTCCTCTGACAGGGACATTAGGAAAAAGCAAGCCACTGCGACCACTCCTGGCAGTTTCTGAGCTGAACTCACCACTGGCCGTGGATGATAAGCATGCTTAGGGTAAGCTTAAGGAGCCAGGACCTTCAAGACACTAACATCTCTTCAGCTTAGCCAAGAAAGGATATTATCAGCACAACTTTTGGTACCTGTGTTAAGACTGTGATTCAGCTATAGACATCTACAACGTAAATTTCTACATCTGACTTACCCCTTCAGTGCAAGTGGAAAGAAATAAGCACTTTGAAGGAGGGATTCATTCCACCCAAAAGCAGCCATTCAAAATGATCACAGGGATTTGCACCCAAAGAGATTTACAAGGACCCTTAGTTGATTACCTCATATCTATATACAGTTTTTTTCCTGGCTCGCTGTGCTGAAAATAAATGTTTATGATAATGCTGAGGGGCATGGGGTCCTGGGGGAATTTAAGCCTGAAATGGTTGCTCAGACTGCACAGGACTGCCTTAGCTGAAGACTCTTTCCAATGTGCTCTGGCAAAGCTCTGCTGAACATCTGTGGTTGTCCATAAAGCAACGTGGTTATCCAGTGCAAGGCTGGACATAGACCGAAAATGCAAGACTGAATGCCCATCAACAGCAAGACAGCTAGGTAGCCCAAAGGTACTTTTCCCTAGCCTTTTCATTTCAAACATAGACTTCTTGTGGCCCGTTTCCACATCCGTGTGCGGAGAGCTGCACACCTGCTCTGCCCGTGCTTGGAGATGCTGGACAAGGGTCAGTTCTGGAAGCCATTTAACACTGCAGCAAATTCACATTCCTCAGGCCTCTTTAGATCTCTGCTGCGGTGCCTAGGAAGCCGGTCCTTTGATCAGACTTGGGGGCTAGCCTTTAACCACTCCCTGCTTCCCTTCCTCCCTCCCTTTTCCTTCCTTCCCTCTTCCCCCCTTCCCACCTTCCCACTCTTGTCTCTCCCACTTCTCTTTCTCCTCCTCTTCCCACCTGCCTGCCTCTACCTAACCCCAATAATTTAAAACAAAATCTTGACTTTTCATTACAAATAAATAAAGACTGGTTCCAGTTCTTCCCCCCGTGCTTCTGTGCAGTATCCATGTCATTCATCCCCTCTGTCTGACTTCTGGTTTTCTTTAAGCCGTGGACTCATATGTTTATGCAGCAACCATTGCAACCATCTTTATAGGCAATTTTTAATGAAATGAAAAAAGAGTTAGTATAGTAGTTAATGAAACTACTTTAGAAGAATAATCTGTTAGGCAGAGGAGCACATGAATATTCTCACTTCTAAACATTGGTGCCATGAATGGGAAAAGAGAAAGTACATACCTATTCCCTAGGAGGATACTTAGATGATCAACATACTAGTAGGGATGCAAACAGAAATAATGTGCAGAAAGGAACGGAGACAAAGCAGAAGAAAATCGTTTGGTTAAGTCACATACGGTATTACTGCAGTGCTACTTCTCTTGTTTGAAGAAATCCATATTGAGCTGGCATTTCTTCCACATTTCGTAGGACGCGTGAGCTAAAGAAATGACCTTATGAGGGATCTCAACCCCTTTCACGTTGTCCTCAAACCTATAAAAATTTTGGGCGTAACAGCTTTGCTGGGTTTGTGTCGAAGCGCGGCACCGAGCCTCTGAAGCCGTAGGTGCTCGCCCTGCCTGGCCAGCAGCCCAGCGCCTGACCGCTCCACTCTAGCTGGGCTGCCTGTAAAACGGGGGTAACTAAATTGCCTGCTTTCTCTAAAAATAACAAAAATGAATAGATTTGGCAAAAAAGCCCACTAGGAAAACATTATGTATTGTTTTTTGGAGTTTTTAAAAAAAAAAGAAGAAACCTTTCAGATTATAACAGCTAATAGAAGCAAATTGTTTCTAGGAGCAAAATACGCCTTAGTGAGACTGAAGAGTCAACATTTATAGCTTTTTTGAAAGCCACAAGTTTGCATGCGGATGGTGCTTGAACTTTGCCTTTTCACTTACAAAACGCTTCAGCGTCATTCCATAATTCAGGAAGGGAATCAAGTACAAAGGTGTCAGAGTACAAATTTCATAGAGGAAGTGACACTAAGGTCATCACCCACACTAAAAATAATCAAGACAAAATTCTTGAAACCAAGGTTTTTTCCTACGGAGAAGATAATGTACAAGGACTGATTTCTTAGTCATGGGGGGGGGTGTGGGTGTGTTTTTGTTTTAGTTTTCTTCCCAAAATTTGCACAGACTTAGTGAAAATGAAAATTGAGCCTTAATTTCCAGCTATGCATTTCCAGCTACTGTCAAGTAGGCGTTTACAGAAATAAGCTGATTTGTTCTTGTAGCTCCATTTCGCAGCCTAATCTGGAGCCCAACCCACAGCACAAAAGAGAGGTTTCACCCTTTCTGAAGACACGCCCCGGGATAATTAACGCGACAACAGTTGGCAATTACTTCACTCTTCGTCTTCAAGCGCTTATCAAACCTCCGCTGCTAGTCCACTTAGATTTTTCTGTAGGCAAAATTGTTCCTCTCCGTTCATTTCTGTCACCAGCTGGCCTCCGTGAGCTGGGTTTGTGCTGTTGGAAACCACGACGCACGCAGAGTCTATCAGCAAATCTGAACTTTGCTCGGTACCTTAGGATGCGCTTGCTTGTTCAAATGGCCCCCGCGCACGGCTCACCTGAATTTAAATCTCTGAGGAAATGTAGGGAGTAAAAGCGCTGCTTTGCGGATCGCCACAAATGGCTTGTTGGGCGAGGTGCGGAGCTTTCCAACCTCTGTTGGCTGGAGACCGCGGTCAGAGCTGACGGTTCCAAAGCAATTGTGGTCTTGGTCAATGTCCGTACTGAGCGCATCTGCCCCGGCGCCGAGGACCGCCTGTGCTCTGGCCACCCGACCCGGCCGAGCAAAGGCAGCCGGCTCCAACTGGAAGTTGGTGGGGTGGAGTACCTTGGAAACCGCTTAAAGAGAAAATGATCCTTTAATGGGAAAAGTGTGATTTTTCCAAGTAATTTGACCCGAGTGGAAACAAAGCTTGTCAGAGACTGTATTACGTGAAAATGTTTGCAGAATGATGTCAGTGTGTTAGCACTGTTAGTAGACAGTTGGGGCTTTATTCACGAAAAGGGCACATTTTCACTGCATGTAGCAGATCCATAAATGAGACTTTCTGTGCGCAAGCGAGCTCGGTGAAAATACAGCCTTTCCGTTTTGAGGAAAAACACATTTTTTTGCGTAGATGGGCCAACCTGCTTTGCGGCGCTCTGAACGCAGGTTATCAAAGAGCCTTCCAAGGTCTGTACCTGGCCCTGAGTCCCTCTAAGGGAAGGGAAGGAGATTGGGGCACGGGCTCAAAGGGGGTCCCCGAGCACCAGGTGTAGCCCCCTGCTCTCGCCGCGGCAGCTCAGGTCAAAGATCCACCTACCTCCGTCTCCTCCCTCCCTGGCGCTTGTTTAGGGAAGCGTGTAAGAAGCAAGGAATGTATGAAGTGACCCGTTCTCAGATATACTGCCGCGGCTCTGACAGTCTCCACAGCAACCACATCACACAATCCGCTCCGTAAGACAATTGCAAAAAATATGGTTTTGTTTGGGTGCTAACAGCCCTGCCAGCTCAGTGACGTTCTCTGCTGGAGATGATAAACTCGAAGACGGTGCGGACAAGCAGCGAACGCCGGGCGAGGGAATCGGAGGGATGTTTTGCAGAACCTGGGAAGCCTGGAGTCGGTCCCGAGCTGGGAGGCAGGCAGCCAGTTCTCAAGAATATTTTGGGGATGCTCAGCCGCCCGTTTCCCTGTGGGCAGGAGTCTATGAGTGGACGGGATTCACAGTGCCGGGCAAGGGGAGGCAGAGGCTACTTGGTCAGCTACTGTATGGGTCACCTTTTTCCATGCTCCTGCTGTCCTTTGCCTCAAAACCAGCAGTAAGGAGCCTGTGGAGGAATTCATCCAGGGAAGTCTTCAGTAAAGCCTTCTAATTTTCTGTAGCTGGCCCTTGCTGCTCTCTTTGGGAGAGCGGAATGAATATTGCCTGTATCACTTACAGCTTGCTGCCATCAGTTTCTGTGGAATAAAATAATCCCCTTTCCCCTCTGCTCCAACTTTTCTGAAAAGAAATAATATATAATCTGCAGGTGGTCTGTGGGATGGTCCCTCGCCGGTGATTTCATTTTCGTTGTGGTGCAATATATTGCTATTGTTATTTGCACATCTTCGGTAGTACCGTGCTAGGGAAATACAGATATTTTGATTAGAACAGGCTGAAGCGTCGCAGCATTTGGGAGCGATTTGGCTTTACGGTACTTGCTGTGGCACAGGTTCAGTGTACACTTATGCAAGCACAGCCATAACGGACGGTCAAACGTACTTCCCCGGCATCGTTTGCTGCATCCCCCCCGGAGCGGCTCCTGCCCTGCACCGTTCACTAGTGCCGTCGTGCACGGAGCGATGTGACTAACATCTGTCATGCGTTGCGCTCTGAAGGAAAGTGTGTGCAGCAGATTGAAATCCCTCCTTAGGCCTAATGCACATGTATTTCATTTAAAAGTCTGACACAAAAAAAAGGGAAATAAATCAACATGGTCTTACCCTCACTGTTTAATTAGTTCTTATTGTATTCATAGCCCATTTTCACTTCATTATTCATAACTGTCAGTTCACTTTTTTTTTTCCCCTTGTTTAATTAAAATTATTTAAGAGAAATCAGAGCTAGGCGAGGGTGCCTGACTTCCAGGCTTGGGGACCGGATTCTTTCTTTCTGCATAGGTCAAGTACCGTATAGGCAGCTGCAATGAAAGCTGATCTCTGCTATCTGCCACAAGCCACGATTGAGGGAAAAGACAAGATGAAGCTGCCTCCTCATTAATTTCTCCAGCCTGATTTCTTCTTCCGTCCTTGCTGTGACTTGTGCCTGTCCATACCAAACTTCAGAGCACCACGAACGTGGAGGTGGGCCTCGGCCCTCTGGCTATCTGCTCTCCCCAGCTCTTCCTCACCCACAGCACAAAGCAAGTCCGAGGTCAGACGGAGACCTTCACAGCAAGCACTGGGCAGAAACCATGAGCCAACGGGCTTCCAACAGAAGCCACTTCTCTGTATTTGTAGCCCTGCGCTTGTTGACCTGTGGCATGGCAGTCGTGAAGGCTGGAAGTCTCCTTCCCTGGGAAGAGGACCCTGAAGACGGCGGTGATGATTGCTCGTTAGCCCCAGGAGCCAGCTCTGGAGAAGTGGTGCCCAGAAGGGTCCCACCTTGTCCTTGTTCTCCATCGCGGCAGCCAGGCAGGGCTGACTGACCAGCAACATGGCCCATGCCGTGCCGCACTTCTCTGCGGTATTGCAGCAGCCGAGGCAAACCTTTCGTCTCAGCATCCGGTGGGAACCATCCTTAGGGAGGAATCCTTCACCGTTTTCATTTTCTCCTTCCTAAAATCCGAACGTGCCTGTTCAGGTCACACCGTCCGCGTTTTTATTGAGGGAGAAGGGCTGCAGGAGTTCACCGACAGAGGAAGAGCTTGGGGGATTCGGGGATGACCAGGATTGAGATATTTTCTTTTGCTTTTGATCCCCCTGATACTAACGAGACTCCAGAGTCAGCACATTGCTTTGACCTTAAAAATCAATGAAACTGTGACTATTGTAAAGAGCTAAACCGGGGCGTTACTCGGCTTGTGTATTTTACGCTGAACGCTTGTTTTTGTGCCTTCTGCACTGGCATAATTGGGCCACTGTTCAGGTGCGTATTGCTCTTCAGGAAGGACACATAAGCACGTGTTTAAGACCTATGAAATCACCAGCCTTTTTTGCCTTTCCTAAATCAACAGGACTTAAGCATGTGCTTAAAGTGCTTTTTCCGAACTGGGGCCTTAAAGAGCTGAGTTAGCTTATCCACCTTCCTCTTTAAAAGATGGATGTGGAAAATTTCCCAGATTATACATCTGCTCTTCCAATTTACATCGCGGAGGGTAAGGCTGAGTACAGAGGGAGCAGAAAAAGGGAAAGAAAAGTAAAAACAATCCTGAGCTGGCAGCCTGGCAAAAAGAAGCCGAAACAGCTGCTTGCCAGACCGGGAGGGCTGCGAGCCGCTCGCCCCACGGCCGGGCCATCTGCACGCCAGGCTCGCACCAGGTGCTGAGCTCGGAGTGGAAGGAGAGCCCGTCAGGAGAAAGTAAACCTGCTTACGGCCAAGAGGTGTCTTATTTTGCCGTGCCGTCTCCATCTGACGCGTTCCTCGCTTCTTCCCTGCAAGCTGCTGCGGGAGAACCGGTCCAGGAGGGGAATGATGGGTTTAGGGAAGCCCTGCGTCTGTAGGGAAGATGTTTGCTCCAGCGATCACACCACCGTGGGGGTCACCGGCAGGGCTGGCTCAAGCCTCCGGCGAACAAGACACTATAGACGCAACCTTTGATCCGCCAGCTTTGACCCTGACGCGCTTCTCACCCCGGACTGCTCCCATGAAAGCTTTTTTTGGTTTACTTTCACGGGATTTCCGCCCCCATCCCTGAAAGCTTCCCCTCGTTGCAGTGAGCGCCGGCCAGGCTGTGGCCGGGGCTGTGACAGAAGACAGCGGTGCGGCTGCGGGAGCAGTGTGCTGGGGTCCCTCGGGGCTCGTCACGAGCCTGGCTGGCTGAAATTGAGTGGCCCGCGATGGGTGCGGGGTTGACACTCTGCCCACTCCTCTGCCCTTAAACCTGGGGAATTTATGAGCCTTATCTTGGCCGCTAGACCTTCCTTCCCTTCCTTTACTTGTTCTGTACTTCCTCTCTCATAGTTTTAAAACTTTATCTGGACCTAGGCTGTTCTTTACATCACATACTCTCTCTTTGATTTCAAAGACGGAAGGGAAGTTATTTAAAAATAGGCTCCATCATAGCCAGCGTTCTGGTAATTAGGCACGCAGCTAGACCTCGTACGTACATCTGTGCCTCTGAGGGAGGTCAGCGTGCTCTAACTTTTGAGGAAGAGAAGAAAATCAAACTGTTTCACCATTTGCCCAGCGAGAGCCAGAGACCCCTTTGTAGGGTTTTCTTCATGTTGTTGTGTAGCTTTGGCTGGTTTATTCAGCTTCCCACTTGTTTTGGCAATGTAGTGGGTAAAAAACGAACTCCGCTAAGAGCACTGGGTGCTGGCGGGGCTGGGCGGCCGGCTGGCACGCTGCGCTGCGGTACACAGGTCCCAGGGAGTGACCGGAGTGACCGGAGTGACCCGAGCGACTCTGGAGTGACCCGAGCATTGCTCTGGAGACACGTGTCTGCTTGGAGCTGGGATGAAACTGCTAAACTGATCTCTTACTAAATACCGATTAGATGATGATCTCTCATTGCTCTTTTTTAATCACGCTGACGATGCTCTGGGGCTGACTTTCTTCTCAACGAGGTATAAATCACTGAAATCAGTGGATGCGTTTCTCCATTCTTGGCATCCACAGGAGCAATGGGCTGCGGAGGCGTCAGCGATGGCGTTTCAGACCCAGCACGGGTCACCTGGAAGGGCACTGCCCGGGGACAGGCTTTGCCACCAACCTACAGTGTGAGCCCAGGGGGCAAATCAACCCATCTCCTGTGCCCCCGTTTCCCATCTGCAGCATAAACATTAAGTGCTTTGCAATCAAAGATTGGAAAGCTCCATAAGGGGACGTAGATTATCGTTACTTTGCATACGGCACAAGCAGCGAAGAATCGGTCCCAGGGAAAACAGCGGAGGTGAGAGGAACATATGGCTATCTGTATGTCGTTAGCAATCCCCAGAGCCTCTTGTCCTCCCAAAGCTCATAAACGGTGATATGAGTGTTTTAAAAGTAACCTTCTTTAAAAATGTAAAAGGCTACTTTAATTAAATGAACATATCTTTTCTCTTAGATCATAACCTTGGATCCCAACAGCTATGTTGGGAATTCAGAAGCATTTCAAATAATTAAAAAAAAAAAAAAAGAAAGAAAGAAAGAGTGATGTTCTTTTATAGTTGGCAATTTTTCAGGCTTCATATATTAAACCAGCTTTTCCTTTTGTTAAAAGCAAGCTGAAAAGCTTTGTAATAAGATATTAAAAATTGTTTAGCATCCTGGATCATTAATAGAAATGCTTGAATGTAGACTTTAAGACCTGAAAAGGGCGGTGCAAATCTATATATAAAATTGATTCCTTTATCTGCCCCTTTTTTGTCTGACAGAACAGGATCTTACAAAAATAAAAGTATTGCCTGCCAAAGTGGGACTTTCATTCTGAGTAATAAATAGAACCAATAATCGTACTTTTTCATTGTTTAATCTACTGCCATCCCCAGCCTAAAGGAGACGAGAGCTGGGGCTTGTGGTCTGGGCTCCGTCTGAGAGGACACGGTGGCTTGCAGGGAGCGAGGGAGGGCAGCACGGTCACCTCAGGCCATGCGGCCGTGGGTCCGCAGACCCGGGTCCCAGCGGTGGAGATCTCCTAGGGCTGGGGCAGCACCGCACGGCCAGGCTGCCAGAGACCGCCCAGCATAGGGCAGGCCTTGCGTGGGTATGGCATCAGCTTGGAAAACCCTCTTGGGAACCAGGGAAATTCTACTTTCTCACCACCCCATAGCTGCTTTTCTCCCACACCTAGAAGGTGTGATGCTGCCAGTCCCTTAAAAACAATGATGGACAGAAGATATTTGTGTCTCTGTCTCCCACTGGGGCAATATGGTAGCCCTTTCTGTCCTTCAGGACCACTGAATAATATGAGACACAGACGCCCTTGTTGCCGGCACTAAGACAGAGGACTGTCACCTGCATTGGCATTGCTATTTTTGACTAGTTTAAAGTTGTCAAACTGCAGCATTTGCTGTGGAGACCTGTGAAGTATGTGTGGACACTGAACACAACTTCTCTATGTGTTTTCTTAACCCCATCAGGCTTCTGGTCTTCACGACACACAGACAGGAATGTTAAATTAATAATGTTAAAAATACTGTTGATATTTCTCAGGTGACCAGTAGAAGTAACAGACTTGTCAAGGTGGGTCTTATTTCCACATTAATTTTGGCTGAGCACTCTTCTTGTGTGTTCGGAAGTCTCTGAACTATGTGTGGAAGTTGAGGTGACTTATTTATCATTGTTTTAATGCTTGTATGACCTGGCAAAATTTTCTAATTATGCAGCCCAATTTTTATGGCTTGTTTAATACCTACAGCTAAGATGGCCAGAGAGCTCTGGCTGTCGACACCAAAAAATTACAGTCAGTGTTGGACTATCCTAGTGGGTCTTGTTCCCCAGGCCATTGCTCCAGCAAGACGTCTTCCCCATCTGGGACCTCCACACCATCATCGAGAAAGGCTTACGCGAAGCATGGACCTCTTTGAACCTTGAAGATCAGCTTGGTGGGAGTTCGTGCCTCTCTGCTGCTGGGAATCTGCTGATCAGGGCTCAGAACGTTTTGGTCACCTTCCATCGTCAACGTTTTTCAGTCGTTGCCCGTCTCTCAGCCACTGTAGCAGCTCAGTTTGGTAGAGCAGTGACACTGCCGCGATGGAAATAACATCTGCGTTACGTGTTTGCTGAACGGCTCTGAAGGAACTCATTTGTAAAAGTCAGCATGTTGGTAAATGGTAGCTAGTTCATGAACAACAACAAAAAGAAGTTGGATGTACAAGTCACTACAAATTATTTACTGTGTCCGGATTCATTTGCAACAATGGGCTTGGGTGCAAGAAAATCTTGAAGTTTGGCCAGAAATCCTTTCTTTTGTTGTTAGCAGTTACATCTGCTGCTTCTTTCTTCCAGTGCTACGCAGATCTCTTTAATCCCTAGAATGTGTTCCCAATTTGATTGTATTTACATACATGTCTATAGCTTCACTGAAAACACCAGCCCTACTCTTCATCACATTTCCATGCTGTGTTAAGGTTTGGTTTGGATAATGTCACTTTTCTTGTGCCTGGAGAATTTGGCTTCCTGTGAGCTTTTGGAATTTGACTTCTTCCTTTAAATATCCAGAGGTTTTTTCTTTCTCTCTTTTTGCCTTTTTTTTTTTTTTTCTTTG
>VFFE01008203.1:465955-521819 GCA_008921705.1 Burhinus oedicnemus
TCCTGACCAGCGCGTTAGGCTATCCGCTTTCCAGTTACTCCGAAACTCCTGACGTTTGAGACCGTTTATCCCCCCGTGGAGCTAAATGGCAGCTGTAGTTTCACAGGGCCCGTTTTTCAGAGATTTCGCATGCTAAAATAAAGATAGGTACGTCGAGGGGAGGATTTCAAAGTGGCAAAGGGTCTAACGCTCCCTGAAATAAGTGCAGGTTCAGCATATAAATCCCTTTGAGGATTTAAACCCCGGATACTTTTGGAAACCCGAACACACAGCTCCCTGCATCTCAATACCTTTAAAAATCTGCTTCGTGGAAAAAATATTTTTTTCAGAGTCACGTTCCGCTATAAAACAGCATTCTTACATCCTAAAACTGTTTTATCCAATGCAAGCATGTTTGCATCTAAGGGGCTGGGAATGTTTTGTTATCTGTCTCCACGCCTGGTTCTTTCTTACTACCAAGTCCAGATACTGCCCACCCTGAGCACCCAAATCCGGGTTTAGGTCACCGAGAGAGCAGGGGGGAGCCGGTGGGTCCGGTGGTTTCCTGCTGGGCTGCGGGGATTTGGAAGTGCCGGGCCTGAAAGAATTGCTGGGCAGATCACGTCACAGCGCAGCGCCTTCCCTGTCCCCGCACACACACACGCACACGCGTGCGGCACGGCTCTCGAAGCCACCGCTCCCCGCCACGTCCGGCAGCTAGGAAAGCTGAAAGCAGAGGTCACATACACAGTTAAATGTATTCTTTCAAACATAACCCCTTTCAGTTAAAAGTTGTCTTACGTATTGCTAAATGAAAGTCACGCTGCTGTTTTTTTGTTTGTTTTCAATAGAATAGGTGAGCCATTTCAGAGCCCTGGTTTTATTAAGAAAGGTTGGGGAACGATCTACGGTTCAAATATGTCAATCCTAATCACGTACTGAAGAGCATCTATAAAATACATGCATGGGAAGAAGAAAGCCCACAAAGCCTCAGAGACGCAGACCTCGCCAGTGCACGTTGTGCCTCGAGAGCCACCAGGGCTGCTCACTGCGGTGGCACCTATTTGTGCCAATCCCAGTTTTGCCCGTGCCCGCTCTTAATGGCAACAATTTGTACATGCTGGAGCGAGCTCGTACGCCGTTCCCAGTCCCGCACAGGAAGGCAGAGCGCAGCGCAGGCGGATTTTACTCAGTTTCTCACTGCTTGCTGTCGGGAGAAGGCACGGCAGCACCGTTCCACAGCCGCTCCAGCGACCTCCGCTCGAGACCGCAGCCGGCGGCACCGAGGGAGTCCTGGGAAAAGCGAGGACGGGCCGATCTTTCCTTACCTGGGGCTGTGCCCTGCACGCCCTGGAGCCCGTGAGGGGCTTCCCCTGACGCCGTTCGTGTCCTATTCATAAAGATACGTCCTAGCTTGTATAAACAGTACATGCCCGTCTCGTATGATATCTGCGTGCACACATCTGGGCTGCACGTGTGGAAAAGTAAAGGCACACACCGCAAACGATTTTACATGTGCAATTTTCCAAGTATGGGTCTATGGGTCTATAACGCGGCGTATCTACAGCGCGGAAGATGACATTCTTCTGCACAGGAGGACATTTTTTAAGTGACTTTCAAAGAGAAAAAATGCAGCATGATTCTTGGTAGCACAGTTAGTAGCGGCTTATTTCTCCTGGTGGCTCCTGAATTTTTCTGCGAAGCCACCAAGATGGAGTGTTACTCCTAAAGAGCAACACGCACACGGCAATCAGAGTATTTCAGATATTCACTTCTATAGGCTGATGTTATTAAAATTAAAAACATCTGCTTTAAGGAATGCAGATTTTCTGGATGTAAATGCTTCTCGACTCCCACAGTAAATTCAGCTACTCGGGGAATCAGAATGTGATTCTAAACAGTCACTGCATTGTTTGACACAGTAGCAAACGGAACAATGCTGCCCTTAATGTTGTTGTTGTTCGACCAACAATTGGAATCGGATAAAGGCCCTCAGCTGGGAACATTTTCCCAATTCCTCCGTAGGTAATGGGATTCCTGTTGTGTGCCGACCTCAGGCCCTGCGTGCTGGGCAGAGGTTCGCCCTCACATGGCCAAGACCGCTGCCGAAGAGCCGAGTCCCTGTCTGCCATGGGCTTCCTGGGGCTTGTCCGCTCTCGGCTCACCGGCAGGGCTACGGAGCTGGGGACGGTGGCCAAGGCAGCCCCAGCCGCCCGCGCCTCAGCTCCTACCCGCTCATCCCCATTAGCGGCACGGCAAAGTCAGGGGCGAGAACCCTCCTCCCTTTTGCACGCCCCGTAAAAACCTTCGGGAGAAACTTCGACACTTGTGTTAGCTTCTCTTCTGCTGAGGCTAAGCCGCGCGTGGCTGTTTAAGCGCGAGTAATTACGTGTATCGGCTACCGGAGGACACGCTGGTTGCTGTGCTAATGCCGTAAGCACAAGCAATATGGAAGGTGGGGTTGCACTGAACGCTGCCGTACGTCCATGGGACGTTTTGTTGCTTTTGCCTCTCAGGCTGACTCTAAATAGGGAAAAAAAGCTGCAAATGGGAAGTGTCAGTCCTGCTGACATGGGAATAAAGAAAAATGGAAGTTAATCCATAGGAGGACATAGCCCTAAACTACACGGAGGAGGTGCATGACTAATTAAGCATTACGTGACACAGGAGGGTGTATGGTGCTACCCAGAAGTCAATACTGGAAGTTAAAATCCTTTTCTTATTCTCACTCCTTACGAATCTGCCACTGGATAAATTTGGGAGTTTCAGAAATGATGTATAAATGGAAACTTAGATGAAACATGGCATTAGTGTAAACTAGGTAAAAAAAAATACCTTCATGGCTATCTGTCTTTTAGAAAAGAGTATAATACGTTCAAATGCTTTTCTGTGCTGGGAAGGATTGGTCGTTCCTTTGGCTCAAAGGTAAAAGAGTTTGGAGACAGGTTCTTTTCCAGCGGTCTGGAAGACCTCCAGGCCATTTCGAATACCGACCGCCGCTACACCTTCCCATAGCTGCTGTCAGCAGGAAATCTGCTGTTTGTGGGATGGATGCTATGAAATCGCAAATAAGACAAAACCAGGACTTCGAATTCTAATATTGTTTAAATCCCATATAAGTTGATGAACATGCACGTGCACGAGCACGTGCACACATACACAGGAATTTGAAAAAACAGGATTTAGTAATTTCCTTTCGGTATTTACATCTTAACCACGTTAACCAGTGTTCTAGTTCAAAAGAAACATTGGGATCTGGCAGAATTAGTAATATTTGAGAGCTATCCAGCTCTTGAAAAACGTCTGATTCTGCTTCCTTGGGATTCTCATGGATCATGGTCTTTGTGGAGGCAGGTGTCTTCATTCCAGCTGGCCACATGGAATTTCGCTAAGTAATGTTCACAGAGAGCGCTTCAGATGTCGGTCAGTGTAGAAATGTAAACTACTGGTGCCTTCAAAACTGGGGATTAAAATAGTGAGAAAAAGAAAGTAAAATCCATTCATTACATCTGACTTGAAGGAAATGCTTAAAGAAGGGAAACAGCTGATGATGAGACAAACCTGTATTTCTTAGGGTTATGGCTGTGAAACGCTGCCTTCACGCCTTGTACGGAGCGAGAAGTGTTGCCAGTGAACTGTTCGTTGGACGGGGAGGGCAGACGAGCCACCTTTTGTTTCCTTGGTCGATGAAGAGCAGAATGATAGCTGCCAGGCAGAACTCCCCTCTAGGAATCCGGAGACAGATCTGAAGGGGCACGTGAAGACGAAGATTCATTGCAGTCCAGGGGATGCCACCTAGGAGGACAGATACAATTGAAAAAAAAAGCTAGAAAAGTCTTCCCCCTCCCCAGTGACTTAAAAATACTGCATTTAAAACTATTATTAAACTAGATAGAATGAAGCGGAAATTTGTTTTCAGGTTTTAAAGCCAAGAATGTTCTTTGTGCCTCTATCCATTTCTGTGCTCCACGTACCCCGTGCTGTTTACACAAGGATTATCTTGTTTATTTTACAGTTATTATGCTTCATAGAAACTAATCAAGAGAATATTTCTTTTTTTATGACAAAAAGTGGATGTTGAATTGCTCAAGTTGCTTTTATACAACATTCTTGGGTTTGCGATAGTGTGATATTTAATAAAGTGTTTATAAAGGCAGATATAATAGTTTATCAGATCTCAGGCAGTCATAATAACAAAACTGCCCTGAGCCTGAGTGCGATGTACTGTACTTCGTAATTTACAACACAGCACTTTCTAAATTACTTCATAAACTAAGAAAGTTGCCTACCAAAGAATCAATCTTATAAGAACTAAGAAATCTTTTCCTAAATATTTTTTCTGTTACTTAGTCTCTGTACAAATCATTATTAATAGCTTGGGCTCAGACAGAAACTGCACTCCCTTGCAGCACGCAACACATGCACGCCGTAAGACATTTTCACGCAGCCCAATCTATTCAGATTTCTAATGGAAGAGACCTTTCAGCTTACAATACGATGCGTATAAAACGGTATCCTGCACAAACAACGGGGTAAAGTGAAGAAAAAAGACCAAAAGGAAGCCGAAGACCTTACAGCGGGAATCTAATGGAGTAATTCAAGTGGGAGTTAATAGTTTATGAGACCATGAATAGAGAATGGAGCCTTTCATTTCTGCGTTGCTAGTCCCAGTCCCCACCAACTCATCCCAAGTCCGTTTGGTGGATTCACTGTAATGGCACGTGCACGGGCTTCTTCAGCAGGAAACAAAGCCCATGCCAACGAGGCCAGTCTTCCTCTCTGCCGAAGGACCTGCCCTGAGAAATCCGCATTTCCAGCCTGCATGCCAAGCTGACACTAGCATCTCCCCGTTCTTCCCCGCATTTCACAGTCTTGTTATTCCCGATGCACAATCTGTCTGCTATCGCATGGAAAAGAAAGAAACGAGAGACATTTAAAAGTGGAGAACTGTTATTTGTCATTCAAGACCAGTTTTTGGTCTGCAAATAGGCAGCTATCTCCTTGATAGCCTAGTGTTTGCCTAATCCCTGTACTGGAAGCAACTTGTGTAGTTACTCGTGACGTGCACCTGTAGATACAAAACATGCCTTGGGTCTTCATTATGGTCACTGTGAAATCATCATCCGATTTCATTTTATGAAATATAATAGAGGAAGAAAAGTATCATTCATGTGTGTTTACATTGCTCATCTTCACATTTTTAGGCAGGATAAATAAAGACCAAATTCACATCCCTCTGTCAGCAGGAGTATCTTCTAGCTGGGCAAAGCTTCTCCTCGTGTTCCTAACAAGCAGTCTGAATGCACAAAATCTGTGAAAAGGACCGCGGATTTTAATTCTTGATCAGGCTTTGATCTGAGAGAAGCACAGAGGTTGCAGCCTGCTGGAGCGCGCTCTCACACAACAAAGATCCACTGGTAGCCGTGCAAGCAGCAGCAGCAGCTTTCTTTCACATCTAATAATCTCTCATCAGGTTGCAAGAAGTCTAGGAAAGGTGAATAATTTGTGTTCTTATTGCTAGTTTTAGAGGAGGTGTATGGCAGTCCAAGGTGATTATTCGACAGCAGAAGAGCAGCAGCATAGAAAGGGAAAGGTTTGTGGTTGAAAGTGATACAGGTAGGTAACCAATTTTCACCTACGAGACATGGTAAAACATAGTCTTAAAGGGCTTTGTGGGAGACCATCAAAGACATCTACTGAAATGATCCAATGATCTACTGAACCTTTTTTTTACAAGTAAGGATGCCAATAAGGTCTCTACCAGAATGGGGTCAGGTACTTGGGTTCTTGCAACGTTTCCATGGATTCATACCACATTGTCACCAGTAGATAAACTGAAGGAGAAGAATCAACACGTTATGCGACTTCCTTGAGGGATGGACTCCGAAACACTAGGTTGGTGAACAGGCAGTTTTCTTATCCTCAACAGAAACATATGCTGTTGAAAAACTGCAGACTTGGAACATGTTCCTGGATCACTTCTTGCAAGCAGATTTGTTCTCCAAAATTGCGTTTTCCCAAGTTTATGTGATCCGGTCAGAGCAATATCGATATTTCCCTGCTCCACAACTAGAATTGATACTGCAACAGAACGATTATTCCAGGATGAAGAAATTTCTAATGGAGAATACCTGTGATAATCAAAAGCCCTCTGCTGTAGATAAAGAATGGATAGGACTCCTGACAAATTCCAAGAACCAAAATTCCTGCCTTCTTAGCCCTCTTGAGCAATAAGAGTTCTTGTCCACTAACTGGTGAGAAGATGCAGGCAGCAGGTAAATTTTTCCTGATGGGGTGGGTTAAGAAGAAAACTGCAGAGAATTGGGTAGCAACTTTGAGGTTTTGTCTGGAGATTTATCATGGTAAGCCATTTCCTTTACTTTAAGAACTGAAGGGATGGAGAAGCAGAGCAGGTTGTGAGTGAAACAGCATCAGATGGATGGACACCATGACCGTAGAGAAGAAGGTTACACTGGAACTGGGCAGAGTGTGATGATGTAGAATTTAAAGGAATGAGAGCTGGAGATGTAAAAGAGAGAAATCAAGGATTTTGGTGAAAACCAAACTTATAATGAAAGAGTAATCTAAAAGGAGCAGAAAAAAAAAAGATTTATTGAGTGGGAGTGAGATTACAGACTTTGAAGAGAGAGTCAGAGAAAGAAACCGAGTCAAAAAAAAAAAGAAATGGGAAACAAGAATGGGGAGAGACAAGAGCAAAGAAAGAAGTGCAGACTGAAGAAAGTAGAGGTAAAAGAGAAAGGACAAAAAAGAAAAAAAAGATAAGAACTGGAACATGAGAGGAGGACACAGTGCAAAAACTGGAAGAAGTAGGGGAAGTGACTGAAGAGCTGGAATGTCAGGCTCCAGCAGCTCCTGCCGCGGGAAGTGCCCAGTCTGAGAGTGCAGGACAAGCCTGCTCGTGCCTGTGCATGCCACGGGGCACTGGGGCCCTGGTCTGGGTACTCCACGTGGTTACTCCTCTTCCAGCTGAGTGGCAGATACTTGGCAGCATTTCCTATGCAAAGTCTGCTTGGCCCTTGCTGTAAGCTAAATGAGTCCTATGGCTGCTTCAATAAGGTCACCTACAACCCTCTGTGGACACCAAAGACCTTTCCCAACTTAAGAATCACACATGCACGGTCTGGCTGCTGGTTTTTGATGATGCCTTGAAATGGGTATCGGTCATGAAATCACAAGGTCACTACTTCTACTCCTCCTGTGAGCCCCCTTTACAATCCCAGTGGTGCAATTCCCTGGTCCTTGGATGAACCGGCATCATGACTGCTGCTGCTGGCTCAGAGGGATCCCAGAGCCATTAAAAAAAAGTGCTCATATAAGAGGTCTTCCTACTGAAGACCTTCAGTGAAAAATTTGTCATAAAATTTGGAAGGACACTCACTGGAAGCTTGTCAGTGCCTCGTAAACTCACATGGCTAATTGGGAAGCTCGCTCTTTTGTTTTGCCCTCATGTCAGAGGGAGCCAGAATGTATTTGAGAACAGAACTTGGCCCCACCTTAGACCGATTCTGGTCTCTGCTGGAGATTTTGTAAACAGGTGTAGTATGCAGAGTTACGCAAGAAAATATGTCAAGAGCATGCATGTAACACAAAATTCATGGTGTTGTGATAAAATCAGGGACTACACATTTCTGGGAGATTTTGTTCAAGAATTTAAATAAAAAATAAAAAAATGAAATGAAATATGGAGACATGCAAGGAATGGTCCTGTCTTTTCCTTGACACTTTTGCGTAGCTGTAACAGTGTATGACAGCATCTGATGTGTCCTGCGGCTGCCTCGTCTCGGTGGAGAGCGGTCCCGCTCCTGTTACACGCACCTTTGCTATCTCCTGTATGAATTAACCCACCAGCACACAGCTGGGCAGGGAGATGTGGATGTGTGAGGAGCTTTGGGCTGGTAGCATCGTGCCATCGCGGGTCTCCCCGCCGAGCGGGAGTACCTCCTGCCCGCCCTGCGCCCTCTCTGCTGGCTCCCTCTGGGGTGGCCCAAGGGGGATGTTCGATGGCCTCTGGCCACTGCAGCTAGAAACACCGACTGTAACTCCAGAACAGGCAATCTGTCCTTCACCTGGGGCGCCGATTTCTGTCACCGTGAGAAAGTTAGTCTGTGGAAGAGACAGAGCTTTCCTGGGGTCCGTTAAGGAGGGTAGGGTGACATCCCACAGTAACTAGGCGCCATCAGAAAGGTGGATCTAGCGGCTCCAACACTTGAAATTTTCATCCTGTTTTTCACCTTCAGATCTAAGCCCCTGATATGTGTGCGTTTATAAACAAAAATAACATTAAAAGATCTCCTGGCAAAGAGTTTAGCGCACACAGGAGGCAGGATGAGAAAGGCAGGGAGTCGCTGGCTATCCGGTCGCTCGATACGGCACGCTGCTGCAGGTGGTGCTGGGGGCTGCGTGTCTCCGTGAAGAAGGGAGCAGGCTGGAAAGCAGAGCCCCCTCCCGCAGCCTGTGTTGGTAGGCTTGACTAGAAAATCACGCGTCACCTGTCGCATCCATGATGGGACAACTAAATTAGTAGCTTGGGACACTCCGGTTCCGCTCCAGAGGTTCACTGTCATTTTGGGCAAGCCAAAATACAGGTGCCTGAATCCTCAAGCCCGTTATTTATCACCCTGGAAATCATTCTTAGTTTATAATTATTCAGAGCTCTGAACAAGTGCTGTGGATAGTGCTTTGAATACAATGGTTGCCAATCCCTTCACGGGCTTTATAAAATCACATATTTTTCAGAAAAGTCACCCAGGCTAGAAGAGAAACTGGTTCCTTCACTACCCGAGGTGGGGTTTGGACCATGCCGAAGGAGGCAGAAGGTCGCTTATCCCAGGGTGAGGATAGAGGTGCAGGTGCCAACACCCAAGAGAAGACCGTGAGCTCAGGGACACCTTCGTAAACTTAGGCTTCGTAGACCTAAGGCTACCAAACAGCTGGATTTCCTGAACACGTTCTCTTTTTCAGCCCAGAAGCATTGTTTGGGCAGCTGTTGAAAAAATTATACATTTGTTAGGATCTCAAGCTGTTTGGGAGCTGCGGCAGGTCAGATGCTCTGCCCAGGCTGCTCTACGAGCAGGTTGTATACAGCCTGGTGGTAACCACAAGACTGCATGAACCCTTATAGTCAGGCCAACACTTTTAGAGAGCATCATATTTATTGTGCACATGTGACAAAGTCACCGCACGCCTGCACAGTACGGCTTATGCTTCTGGGGATTGTCTAATGGACCTACTGCCCATGTGCTGCCCAGTCGCCGGGAACAGGCCCGGTAAAGGCTCTGTAAGTCAGATTTACTGTGAATTTGCAGAGCAATGAAATGCCGCATGTGCAGCAGGACGTGTTGCTTCCTGAAGCGTGGGGTGGAGCGCACATACGCTGCACAGATTTCCCAGGCTGAAATATGGGAGCTCTGCACCGGCCAAATGCTGAAGCCTTGAGGAGGAGCAATATTTTAAGACGTGCTCGGCACGAGGGCGGCGAGAAGTTCGCGGCTCGGCACGGCGATTCTGCCGACCTCGTTGCAAGGTGCCTCATACGCAGTGAGAAGAAGACGCTCAGTGCCGGTCTCACGCCGGCAGGTTCCACCAGCAGGCAGGCACCGCAACGCTAGGCCATGCAGAGCTGGCGTTGCTCTGTGGCGTTGGTCCATCTCTGCCCTCATTTCCCACCCGAACAGGAATATTCACAGCAACGAGGATGCCCAATAAAGATGCTATCAACATAAATAAAGATTATGAGTCATTCAGACTTTATATTGAGTAGGCGCTGTGTAAGTAATTTTTATTCCAAGAACAGTAACAACCTCTGAAAAGCCGAGAACACCTTTATGGCAATCCTCAATCCCTGGTAAGATAGGGCATTTGGTTACAATTAAAGACGAAGGCTCAAACTACTAATTCATACCTCCCTGCACTTCAGACAAAAAGAGATCCTGATCTGAGCCACCTCAGGGTAATGGCTTTGCAAAAGCAAAACAAAATTCACGGAATTTTTTAAAACCCAAACCGTCCTGGCTTTTGGTCACTTTTGGTTTCAATGCAATCCACTATTTTTATTTTATTCTTTTTATCCTCACACAAGAAAAATGTGAACAGACTAAAAGTTAGGTTGATTTTGTGAGGTTGAGCTGAGGTCAGCGAAAAATTGATAGCAACTTTTGAGATGAAAAAAAATCATCAAAGCTAAAGGAAGCTTCTCAAAGTGGGATTTAATAGCAGCTATCATATTGCCTTCAATGGCTTGACCATTTCTTCTGCAGCTGTTTTATTTTAAAATATTTCACCCCCATCCCACATGTATAGGCCTATACACTGACCTAAGTACACACATCCAAGTACTTTGGTCACTCATGATAACTATAAACCCTTCAGTGAACTACCAGAAAGGTAGTTCAAATGGAAATGGTGAAATTCAATATAGCGTTTAACTAAGTCACTGTCTAAGGTTAAGCCCAAGGAACAATCAGTAACACCGGGAGGAAAAGCAAATATATTAATTGCTGCGTGGACACCAGATATATGTGGCGTTCCTGAAAGCTGTCAAATAACCGCAGTGGTATTTCAACATGAGTGAAGCAAATGAGTCCATTCACATATATGCTTTAATTCGTTTCTGCATATAAGTGGGTGTACGTGAAGTACCTAGATACAGATTCAGGCACAAAAGAAAAATTAAAAGGCAAGAGGGTAAGTTTAGCTGGCAGTCCCGTTGCCTTTCTGTACGGCTAATCACGGCTCGAGTGAAGTTCTCCGGAGACCCTTAGAGTGCCAGGCATCCGAGCCCCACTGCCTCTCCGGACAGGCTCATTCCTGACTTACTACAGGCTTCTTGGAAACTCCGCTTTTGGGTGCTACGCAGCCCTAATGGAGAGCCTTACCTCTGTCTCATACCAACATATCACCTTTACCACAGTAAGATACAGGGAAATAATCAAGACAATGATAAAAAACGATGAACAAACTTTCATTTGGACAGTGTGTATGTGTACATGCGTGCACGCGTGCGCACAAGCAGGCAATAACGGGTCCATACATGTGTTAATTATGGTACATTTCCATTGTTATGTTTTTTATTTTTTAATTGAGATTCCTCAAAAGACGGTCAAGAAGCGTTCCCTCATTTCAGTGGAGGTTGAGCAAAATTAAAAATCCACATTTAATTAACTAAAGAAATATTTCTATTTACTCATTTTTTCCCTCATTGATATGAAAAACATACCAATAATTTTGATGCAGTCTTGTACATGGAAATAGTATGACACAATGCCAATCATAAAGCTGAGGATAGAAGAACCGAGAAATAGCTTCGCTACAGATTGGCAGATCCAAATAATTTTACCTTCTCTGAGATTTTTGCTTCATGAGGTACCTCCTTTTGTAACGTTTATCAATAGCAACAACAAAAAAATGAATTGCCGACCGGTCTTCTCTCATCCTTTGCTTATTCTCCATTCCAAAAGCAACCAACACTCCTACAAAGGCAGCCTATAGTTCATAGTTTATAGTTTAAAAGTGGGAACTTCAGTGTCCTACCATGGTGTGAAAGTTAAACAAATTGTAGAGTGATGGGTCATAGTAAGCCACCGGACAGACAGACAGATACTTGCAAAGCTAATTTTTTCAGAGCTTTCTGGCCTCTTCCTGCGCATACAAGTGAGCTGCTGGCATGAGACGCAAAATCTATGAAACAGCTGACCCGTCTCACAGCTTTCCACGTAAGGGAACAATCCACAACCTTAATTCCAAATTGTCTGAAACAACTTGAAATCTGTTCATGATCACTGTAAATCTGAGATGCCACTGATTGCTACGATCTGCAGTCATCTGCAATCACTGAATAACCAAGGTCGAAGAAACTTCTGGAGGTTTCCAGCCCAAACTCTGTCTCAAAGCAGAGCGAGCTACGGGGCCAGAACAGGATTCTCAGGGCTTTGTCCAGTTGGGCCCTGAAATCACTCGAGGACAGAGACCGCACAGCCTCTTTGCACAACGTGTCCCAGTGCTTAACTATCTCCTTGTGATCTTTTTTCCGCAGTATCCAGAACATCCCATGTTTCAATTTAAGAAACAGTCTTGGTGGCTTCTGCTGGACTCGCTCAGGTTTATGGGCTGCCCTCCCTGTCTGTGTGCTGCGTTCTCCCACCCATTTCTCCATCATCACCGGTAAGGTTTACTAGCTGTATTTGAACACGTTGAACAGGCTAAGTTAACTTGAAAGATGGTTTTTTCCTAGGTCGTTCACTTGCCTTGCGCTTCTGCCAGTTGCCCAGCTGTTGGTCTAACCCGCGTACTCTGCTTCAGAACCTGCAGCGTAACAACTTTGAGGGTACCAGGAGACACCGTTGTCACTCGGTTTGTCAAAGGAAGATTGGGACCGAGGTGAATAAAGGCGATTTCCATCGTACCAGCTCTCCATCCCTTACAATGTAAGAAAACGCGTTACTTGCCATGTGTTGGGGGAGAAGTATGTGTGTTCACATTCTATCCCGCCTTACTGCAACGAGAAAGGTAATTTATCGCAGCAGAACGTTTTCCCTTCACTATGAAAGGAAGCAGTGAATTATTCCCAGCTCAACTTGCTGGTTGTGGAAGGTCAGGTATTATGGAAGAGACCACCGAGTCTTCACTAGTGGTGTCGGAGAGGACACCCAGCCCTAGTCAGTGTAGGCATCTCTCATACTCTATAAGCAGAGCTGGATTTTACACGGTAGATATATTCCCCAAACTAAGCTGTCACCTGAGACAGTCTATATCAGAATTGGTATATTTGGCCCTCTTAAAGAAAGAATTACGGGAAGAGATGATCTCTAACTATTCACACGGTATTTTTGATCACGTGCAACAGGAGGAATGATTGCTGATGCCAGGGAAAATCTGAGCTTAATCGGGTTGAATTGGAACTAGCTGAACTGGTTAAATCACAGGAACTATTTTGAAAAAGCTCGGAAGAAAAGATTGTAATTGATAAAATAATTGATAATTGATAAAATAGTAAACTGTTTCTCTGCATGCCATGGAGTGTTTTTAAAATATATGGAAGAGCATATCCAACGTAAGTTTTTAGCGTAAGGCATTGAATGTGTGGAAATGTGTGAATGTGTGGAAACTCCACTCAGCAAAATCTTCCCAACTGTAATTTAGCACCTAACCTTTGTGTCACCTTTCTTTTTGAATTCTGAGGCATTCATGAAGTGCGTTAATGTCAGAAAACCTTAGGTAGTAATGCCACCAACACTTCCCCTCTGTGTGAGATCCTGTCTCTTTAGAAGTCTGTAGTACTAAGTCCACTCAATAGTTTATTTGTAACCCCTCTGCCTTGGTTTCTATAAAGTATTCAAGTCTGCTAATGCTTCATTATTTTAAAATTACCATGCTGTATGTTAGTTCTCAGATTTTTGTTACCATCTGTAAAGATATTTACAAGTCAAAAGGTTTTTAGAAGTAATATGTATAAATACTGGAGGACTAAAAGTCCGACTAATAAAATCTGAGATTTGAATGCACAAGAAATGCAGAATTATTTAACAGCTGAGACCTTATGAACCAATGATATCTTCTTTAATATCTGTTTTTGAAATAATAAAAGGTAAGAGATGTCTCACGTTAGTTTATAGGCCATTTTTACAATCATAGTGAGAGCCACTAGTATTATCCTTTAAGTGCTTTCAGCTATTTGCAGGGCTTTTATGAAGTTTTAAAAATAGTATCTCGTGGTTGTTCACAACTGAACAGCAAACTGAATGTGCGATAGTTATCTGTGTCACTAAAGATAAAACTGCGAAGTTATTAGGCTACGTTTATCTAAACAGCCCAAGGAAGATGACATAGATTTAAAGTTACAGCCCAAGATCAAAGAACACAATAAATGATCCAGGAAACAACAATTTAAAAAGGAAAATTTCTGCAGAGCAAAAACTCATTTGTGAATATGAAGGCTGGTTTTAAGGTGGGAAGAAACATCATTTGTAATAGGACTTTTTTATTTTTTTTCTGTAAAGGATGTTCTAAATTAGACTTGTATTTTTGTAGAAGTATCATAGCTTTTCATCTCAATTTCTTAGGCATTGTGAGCCTGCTCCAACGGCCACCGCTAACCAGGAGGCGACTTGCACTAAGCCTTTTGAACGGGGTCCCCTGGAAGTTCAAGGCTGGTTCCCCCTTGCTCTGCTACAGGCTGGGCAGCTGCCCTGCTTTTCTGCTCTCCTGGCTACCGGTTCCTCAGGGAAGGAGCTTGCACGCAAGACTGAGGGCAATCTGAAGGGTTGGTAGCACCAGAATGACCAACATCTTTCTGCTGGAAAAACCACAGCATCCACGGAAGAAGATCTATGGCATACTAGAGGATTAGTCTGTTCCTGGGCCAGCTGAACCTACCGTCCCTGCCCTGAAAGGGAAATGAACACCGCTTACGCCGTAGAGGGCAAGACTTTCCTTTAAAATACTTTAAGATCTCGGAGAACCTGCATTGTCTGTTTCAGGTGGCCTGATGAAAAAGCCTTCTCTTCTTCAGAAAGAAATGTGATGTGTTTGCATCTGTACAGATTTCCCATTTACGCCATATACAGATGGTATTCCAGGTAATGTTGAGAGAGAGCTGAGTACACAGGACATACGCAAATGCGTACGTTTACTTCCCCTAGGCTAGTTATGAGCTTGGCTGCTCTCCTCTCTCCTTCACCTCCTGTGCACCCAATGATGAAGATCCAATGCCAGCATATCAACAACTAGAAACATTGGTTATTTTCTGTTCCTCAGCTTTAATCACTGTCTGAATTACCCTGGTTTGTTCTAGATGTTGTTGAGGTCCTTAATGACCTCAAAGGAACCTCTTCTTGGTCCTTTTTCCAGCTTTAATCTTAGCTCAGGATTTGCTAATCTGTTGCTCAATCTGTTGACACTTTCGTGTCACATTATGCCGTCATCAGGCCTGAGACTGTTTCTTTTCTTCTTCCCCAACAAAAGATATTTCTCCACTTCTCTGCAACTTTGCCTCATATGCAGTTGCATTGGAACAGTTTTGGGACATTAACTAGTTTTTTTCATATACCTGTGAAATGCAATATAAATTTGGTGCTGGCTGTAATAAATGTATGACCAGCAGTTCTACTGGCAAGAGATGGGACGATTTTTCCTGGAACCACTATTCTCATATCACAAGTCAAATGTACCAGGGTTCTTTGATGTCTTCGAACCTGCAATTCTGACGGATATCAGCACCAGTTGGGAACTCTTTACCTGTGTTAGTAATTGGTTAACGTTTCACTGACCGAGACTTTCAGTGTTTAATATTTGAAGACAGTAAAATGCTTACAGAAATAAATGGGCGATCCTGTTGGAACCTGGCCGGTTCATCAGGCCGGCTGGACGAAGGCATGGCAGCTCAGTAGGAAGCGGCACGGACAGGATTGCTGTACAAGGTACAGGGTCCTTCAGTGTTTGACTGAACGATCCATCTTGAAGATCAAGAATCGATTTATACATGTAATACCCAGAAGGGGCCTTTTGTATAAGTTTGGAGAGGGACGTCGGTACATGCTTCAAGTTCCACCAAGAGATGCATTAACAAGAGCCTCTGTTTAAATCAAGAACATACATAGGGTAATGGGCACAGTAAAGTAAATGAAAAATAAAAGTTTAACTTAAATGCGGGTACAAGATATGATTCTGTGTCTGAAAGAAAGATACTGAAGCTTCCAGTTGTTTCCCAGAGATGGCAGCGAACTTGCTTTTTGGAACAGTAATCTCCCAGTTCTTACTGAGACTATTTGGAATTTCACCTGCTGAGGAGTTAACGGTGTGGAGTTGCTACTGCTGTAACTTTCTGCCCTATAATTGCTTTAATCTGCCAGTTCATTTCAGTATTAACCTAAATATTGTCGGGCTTTAGTTTTTGCAGTTATCAGAACTATATAAAATTAGATACACTAGAAGTCCCATTCCGCTCATATTTCTTTTATTCTTTTCTAGGATGACGTTCTTTCTTAGTCCAATGTAGATATTATTTGCAGTTCATTTCCCCCAAAAGTTTAATATGTAGCCTAAAATTTTATTACAAGTACAAAACTCCATTTTGAAATACAAGTTTGCAACTCCCTATTCTCCAAAATATATCCCCTCCTTTGACTTCAACAGTCCATTTCATCTGTTTTTCTTCAAAGTTATTTTGCTTTACACATTCTGTAGGTAAGCTTTAATTTGCATTATTTAAAAGCTGTTTGTAATAGCTGCAATTGCCTTAGCACATGGGTGTATTTTACCACTTCAAGCAGAAAAAGGTTTTGTCTTCCTCCAGACTACAGAAGTTAATAATGCATCCCCATTTTCTGTTTTAGAATAACGGCTTAATAAAGGTCGATAAAAGGCCCGATAAACCAGATGGTCTTGGACGTGGTCCTAAGTTTGTCAAATCCGAGCTCTGTTTGAGTATAAGAAGGAGAACAATGTACAGCCATAAGGAATCCACTGAGAGGGCTTAGCGGGAGGAACGGAGGGCTTGGATATTTAATATCAGTAAGAACAAAAGTACTTGTGTATAGCAAGGGGTTTTTTTCCAGCTACAGTCACCTCATACATGATTATAAAGGAAGAGTAAAGGACTTATGGCAGGGCTGACGGCGGTTGGTACGGGCCACAAGGGGAATATACTGGTGAGCGTAAGTAAACAAAAACTACTCTCGCGTTATGTTCTCAATGGACAATCTTCATGCATATGAACAGCGACGACTGTTGAATGCAGCAACCAAACCAAACCCAGTTACAGACTAAGAGGAAGGAACTATGTGCACAATATGGAAGACAATAATGTAGGAGCAAAAGAAATGAAAAAAGAGAAATATCCCTTCAGTTAAATGTTTGTTTCCAGATAGGGAACAATCTCCTCTAGGTCTAGTTCAATGAAATTCCGATCAATACAGGGAACTAGGTCTAGTTCAATGAAATTCTGATCAATATAAAACATTTTAGAGAAACTCTTCAAACGTGCCACTACAGAATACATACTCTTTTGCTGAAGTTTAATTTGGGAGATTCAGGTTTCTCACGCAAGCTTTACCGTTCCATTGCATAAATATTACTGAGATGTAGGTAGCAATGGCTGGATTTGTCATCCAATCCTTGTTAGAGATGTGAAATATAGTACCCCTACACAAAGACATTTTATACAATTAACTTCTACTGAATATGAGATATCAGATTTATTTGTTTGTTTTATACCAACCATAGCACAACCACATTTACCAGGAAATGGAAACAAACTTTGTTGAAATGGATTTTGTAAGTAAACCAAGATCTTTTCCATGCAAGTATTATTCCAGGACTAAGCCAACTGCAGATATTGGAACAAAATTAGTAGAGTGGTTCAGGAGAAAGATAACGGCTGTGGACCACAAATTTTTTTCTTCTTGCACTATCCTAAGGAAAATCAGCAATGCCTTCCACCCACTGTATTTGGGAGTTGTGCTGATCTTAAGGGAAATGCATAGGAATCCAATTTTCCTAAAGATTTTTGGTCCAAGGTGTCTTTATAACATCTGATATTACACCTCTTGCATATGAAGGAAAGAGCTGAAGTGAAATGAACTGCCTGTAAGCAACGAAATAGAGCTAAGAGCTATCCACTGTTACGTCTGTACAACTTAAGAAGATTCGCTATATTAAATGACTAACCAGTGTATTTCTTTCTGCTTTTATAATAAAGAAATAATTTGTCTCTTCCTTTCAAAAAGTGCTGTCCCTTTTCCCCCTCCACAACAAATCTCGAAGAGGTAGTTAAAGCATCAACACCTATTAGAGAAAATGGAAAGAATACATCACTGGAAATCTTGGAAACTTTTCAGCAGTGTGTTTGTTTCAGAATAAATGAAGGCCTCTGAACTAATCCTCAGATGAAAAGAGGTTCATATACGTCTTTAATTAGATCATGTTATTGGAACACAATATTGTGATAAAGAAGATTTAATAAAGCATTTTGTCCTTTTATTACTTTCGTTTCATGCAACATATCTCCTTATCCAAGCAAGATGTTTGACTTCAAAGGAAGTGCTGTCCACCCTCCCTTTGCTCAATAAATAACTCCCAGAGGAGTAAAAACAATATATGTTTGTAGCTTTGCCGACGCTGCTGAGTGGTGAGAAGATCAATCATTGTCATCCTTTTCTGGAGCTGCAGGTCTAAGATGAATCTCTTCCTTAAAGAAATTTCTGTATAATTTGGTGCGTGTCATTAACCCTTCACCTTCAGGAGAGCGCACCTTAATAATAAAATGAAATCGAGTGACTTCCCTTGCTGGAGAACATTCATCTGAGCAGGGGCTGACCCCGTGCAGATGTCCCGGTCAAAATTCATACGAATAAAGGGACTGAAAGGCAGCTGAAGAAGTGTGTTGGATGGATGGTGGCATAATCAGAAAATGACCACTGACTTATTTTTCTTCGGTGTGAATGTGCTGACTGGGCTTTTGACACCACAAAACAGCCCTTCTCTTCTATGTTTCAAATAAACGAAGCCAAAGTGTTTTCAGAAAAAAATTGAACTCCAGGGCTGTCAATATTAAAGTTAATTTGTCCAAATATCTCAGCTTACACTGTAATGACTGAAAGAAGCCAGAGAAAACAAAAGGCTGGATGGTGTCTGAAGAGGTGTATAGGTCACCTTTTGCTGCAAGGTGTGATCATCTGTCAAGAACAGCACACCTGGCAGAGGTTTGTATTTTCACAGATTTCCAGAGAAGATTCCTTTCCTCTCCAGGTGATTTATTTCAGTATTTCTCTCTTACCGACAAAAGTTGTTCCTGAATCTTTACTGAGTTTTCTGCTGCTGCTACTGAAGCTTATTACATCTTCTAGTGACCGTCAACATGAAGAGCGGGTCATTCTTTTCTTCTTTATAATTGACTTTTACGTATTTGATTAACATGTTCCTCTTTAGCGTTCTTTTCTTTACACCAGAAAAATGTTTGGGTTTTTTTTGTTTGTTTGTTTTTTTTTAAATAATATTACACTTTTGAAATGTCTAATGTGTTTTGCTGGCACTTTGATTCAGCTGTACCTTTCTTGAAAACGCGTGGCTAAGACTGGACACAGTAGGGCAACTAGACCTGTCCCAGGCTGAGTGGAATCGAAGGTTTACCTCGCTTATCTCGCAGCCTGTATGTCTGCGAATATCTCTTACTAGCTGCTTGCTTTTCTTTAATTGTAATTTGACATTGATGGTTTGTGTTCAGCCTGTGTTCCACAATAACCAGTAAATTCTTGCCTAAAAATTTACCCCAGGCTGGGATCTCTCCATCTAATAAAGCAGTTGATTACTCCAGAAAGTGCAATAACTTTCTATTTTTCCCCCAACCACTTGTCCGTTTTATCAAGATCATTTTGAATGGCAGTCTTGCCCTTCTGCCTATGTGCAGCTCTTGCTAGCTTAATGTCGTCTTTTATGTGTAAAATTTTTGTATAAATCTTATGTATAGTCTGTAGTTTATCATTTGGTTCATTCATGAAGCCATTGACAAGAATTAGTCCCTGGATGGATCTCTTCAGGACCCCACTTGATCCACCTTTTTGTTTGCGAAATAAGTGGTTGATAACTACTCTGTGGATACCATTATCCAACCACTGGAAACCTGAAAATCAGGGACATGTGGAAATGAATATCCAGCTACCGTGTGATTTCTGAAATCTTCTAGATAAAGTGGTTTGAAAACATATGCCCCAAAAAGCTCAAGCTGGAGAAGATTTTTTTGTGTCCAGATTGTGCTCTTCAACATCTGCAGTTCCCCGAGACTTGTGTGGAGTTTGGAAATGTACAGCTTTAAAGATCTGGCTTATTATTTGTACATAACATCGTCTGTGGAATGGAAAAAAACGTAGAAGGAATGAAGCACTGAGGATTTTTCAGTCTAAATTGGGTACAAGATTGCATCTGAGAGAGAAGCATGATGTCAGACAAACAAGAGCGGAGGAAGGTTATGAGCTAGTTGTTTTGAGATTGTGCTTCTCCATTCTTTCTCCTAAAGTTTACTTTTAAATGATGTAGAATTTGGCAGGGTTCTGAGGGAGTGTGTGCTTTGGCAGCGGATTTCAAGGAGGAAACAGGATGGAAGAATGAAATTGCCATTTACGATTTAACTAGAATTAAAGGAAGAAAGGGTAAATTCTGCTTTCAGTTGCACTACAGGATTTTTGGACCATGTACGTATGTCCAACAAGCTTTTATTTTAAACTACTGTGTCACTTCATGCTGCTTAAATGAAAACTCCCATTGAATTTGAATTTACCCGTAATCCTCAGAATCTATTGCAGTAAGGTAAACCTTTTTAAAGGCATCCTTGTGTGTTATTTTTCCTCGTTTATTCAGCTTGGTTTAATATTGTTTGCTTTTTACTTTGTATTTTAACGAGCTCGCTCTTCAGTTTTAGAGTAATTTGTGATCACCCCCAAATGGAAGTTTAATTTATTTTAGTGTTTCTTTCACAACTAATTTGAACTTACATCTGGATTTAAAGAAATATTTACATAGAAATAAGGTGAAATTGCATGGTGTAAATGTAGTGCCATTCAACTATGTAAATAGCACCAAAGATGTTTAATTGAATATAAAACACTGGTAAAATGTAGACATTGCTTTTTTTTTTTTTTGTTCCAGTGGTTTTATGCTTTGATGACACAAATAAAGAGAACTAATTGATAATGGAAGTTGCAGTTTGAAGCGTGTTCTCACAACTTCGCTTTACACGTAGAAATCTTTTCCGCGAACGCTTGTTCCCCTGGTGCCACTCGCTCTGCCTCTAGGACGCTTCCGCTGGCTTCGGGATACGCAGTCCTCGACGTGCCGCTGCCGTCACCCCGGTGCAAAGCCACGCGTTGCCGCGGGCAGAGCCCCCCACGCCTCGCACGGCCGTGTGCTGCAGTGACAAAAGCTGCAGGGTGCGGATGGATCTGGGACCGTTTCTTTTTAAATAACCTCTTGTTTGCGTCTACCAAATGTTAAGGAAGGATAAACCCCCAGGATTATGGCTGTGGGAAGTCAGCCAAGCGAAAGCAGTAAGGCCTGGGCTTCTGGCAGGGGGTGAAGACTGTGTCACCTTCTGCTGGGGTCCCTTTAGGCACCAAAGCCTGAAGTCTTGAAGGCAGAGGGGCCAGCACGGTGAGAGATGATTGCTACCCTGAGCGCTGTGATCCAGGGGGCTATCTCTGCTTTTAATTGAAGGTTTCACCCATTAGTTTTACCTTGCTGAAAAGCGTACCCACCTCTTTGACCTGGGAGAGCCTTTCGTTGCACGGGACTGGCGGCCTGACTTCTTGTCCCGTCTGTCTGCGCTCGTGGCTCATGGCTGCTGTGAGTCATGGCATGATTTTCACAGCTTCAAAGGAAAGTTTAGAGACATCTGAAGGCAGTGAAGCGAGGAGCTGCCAGGTCAGGCAGCTCCATCACGCGAAAGGAAGAAAAAAGAAAGGGGGAAGAAGGAGATGGAGGGCAAAATGTGTCAGTCCGTTCTCGTTCCCCTTGCCCCTTGTCATGGTTTAACCCCAGTTGGCAGCTTGGACCATGCAGCCGCTTGCTCACTCCGGTTGGGGGGGAGAACTGGAAGAGTGAAAGTGGGGAAAAACTCATGGATTGAGATAAAATAGGTTGAGCCAAAGTCACACACGCAAGCAAAGCAACACAAGGAATCCATTCCCTGCTCCCCATCACAGGCGGGTGTTCAGCCATCCCCGGGAAAGCCGGGCTCCATCACGCCTAACGGTGACTTGGGAAGACAAACGCCATCACTCCCAACGTCCCCCCTTCCTTCTGCTTCCCCAGCTTTATACACTGAGCGTGACGTCCCATGGCATGGAATGTCCCTGTGGTCAGCTGGGGTCAGCTGTCCCGGCTGTGTCCCCTCCCAGCTCCTTGTGCCCCCCAGCCCATGGCTGGTGGGGTGGGGTGAGGAGCAGAAAAGGCCTTGAGTGCCCAGCAACAACCAAACCCACCAGTGCGCTACCAGCAGTGTTCCCATCCCAAACCCCAGCCACAGCGCTGCACCGGCTGCTAGCAAGAGAGTCGACTCCATCCCAGCCGGGACCATGACACCTCTCCAGTTCTCAGGCGGATGCTGCCACCAACTTTCCCAGCCAGCTCTACCAACGACGCTGGTGGGCACGTCAGGGCAGTCTGTCTGCTTTTGGTATGAATTAAACAAGAGGAGGGGTCAGAGCATGGAGCTCAGCCACAGCTGGAAGGCTCACCGGGCAGGACAGGGCTCCCATCCCCACAGGGGCTGAGGGGTGTCCAGCCAAGCCAGCTCCTGGGGGGGCTGATTATCCCATGGGCAGGACCCCAGCAGAGCCTGGTGTACTTTAGGAGGCATTTACATCCTTTCCTATTTACGCTCCAACTTTGTGCTAAAAACACTCACAATCTTACCTTGCAATCGACTTATTTTTGGTAATGAACACTACTTGATGACAAAAAAAGTGCTCAGAAATATTACTTCACTTACACACCTTTCTTTTACCTTGAATTCTCCGTCCTGTTGTCTTTGGCTTCATGCTCTTCTGTCATGGATGAACTCATTCTGAAAATCTTATTCACCTTATCAGTACTACTTAGTGCTACTAAGTGAAGCCTTTATTGCAGGATAAAATATGGAACATTCATGCTTGCACAACACAAGAGTAGTGTAAGACAAGACAAGATGTGGGTGGGAATGAGGAGGTGGAGTGAAGACAAATAGATGTCTTTAGCAAACAAATAGAATAAATTAGAAGACAAAAAGATGTTTTTCTTATCAAATTATATAGCTTGGTCATGGAAATATGATTAGTGCCAAACCACACTAGCTTCCAGTTCTGTCTTTTAAACTCTCCATGTGGAAAACCTGCTAAGTAATGGGTAAAGCAAACGAGTTATGAATTTTTAGAAAATACTAATCAAGTAATTTTGAGCAATGAATATTATTCAAATCAATCTCATCTTGTTTTGTGAATAAATTATAAAGAGAAAATTAAATGGAACCATGTCAAATTGTTTTACCTAATACTTACTCATATCCAGTTAACATTTACCAGCTATGATATTCTTTCGAAGCAGAAGATATACAAACACTTAAAAAATTGTTAAAGCTCTCAAAATGCTTACAGATGCTTTGATTCAGAACCACCATACCCAGTCATTTCTTCCCATACTTTTCCACAAGGCGTTTCTTTTCTTTTTTTTTTCTTTCTAACATTTTATACAGCTAGACACTGAGAAAAAAATGTGTTCAGGGAAATGAAAATGTTGTACATATCATTAACATTATTGACTTTAGCACAGAGAAGCAAGCTCGTTCAAAATTAAGACTGTAACATGATGTTTAATCAATGCAATTGTGCCTTAGTAGAACAGGAACTATAAACAGGAGTGATTTCCTAAGCCGTGTTACTCTTGCAGGGAATAGAATTCAAACAGGGTGAATTAAGGACAAAGTTGCATATTTCTCTTAATTTCTTTCAGCTTTTCTAGTGTTTGTCAATCTTTGCGTTATTTGAATAGTAATTGAATTTATAGATGATTTTAAACCATGTGTTTAAAAACCAGTATGTCTGGGGTGATGTTATTAGCTTGGGTAAATGCAGATAATTCTGCATGTCAAAGACAATTAACACGTATCCTGTGGTCTTGATTACCAGGTTCAAGGAAATTCTGCCCAGGAGAAATTCTTACTAAAGCCTCATGGAAAGTTAAAGGCCCCTGCCCTACAATTAAAAGGGGAAGGTAATGGACCCCCCACTTTTTTTTGGTGATTGACTATAAACCTTGGCTCGGGGGACTGTTCTCAGAGGAGAGGGTTAAAGCAGTCAAGAATAAAAAGAGGTTGTTTTAGTTGCGAATGTGTCTACATTCCTCAGTTGCTTTTCTAAAAAAAAAAAAACCCTTAAAAAATCTTAAAATAAAAGTAGGTAATGCCACACTAAGCCTCACACAGGAAGAAAAAGCAAGAGAGGCACCAAACGTGGGTCAGGCATGTTTGTACTTTGACTATGTGAAAAGTCTTTTCTTTCTGTGTGTTCCACACATAGGCAAGTCACTTTATATACCTGTTCCAGAATAAGCAGTCCATTTCTCATAAGCCCTTGAAAAAATTAAATCATTAACTGACATCAAAAGAAAACAATTTAGAATACCTCTTCTGTGGCTAATATTTTTTTTTAGCCCATTGGCAATAATTAATCCTTAAGTGTGCAGGGAAGAAATCTTAACAACTGAATCTTAACCTTTTGAGTCAAGAGCTGAGGTGGGCTGTTAGCAGGCTTTTTATTTTATTTTTCTGTTGTCAAGAAGCCGTGCTCTAAGCCATGGCAGGATGCTGTCAAATGCAGGAGTGAGTCCAGCTCCATGCCGGTGCAGGGGTATGCTCCGCATACTTTGCCTGATGCGAGAAACTGAACCTAGAAGACGTCAAACCGATGACCCTGGCCGGAAAACTTGGAAGAGCTGATTACCAGGCAGGGCAATCACGATAATTTTTGGTGTGAGGGACTGTATAGAGTGGAGGGAGATGGGGTCAGGAGGTTTGGAGAAAGCTTTAGGTAGTCACAAAGAAAGATGCAAGGACTGGAGCCGAGTTTTGGGCTAGGATTTGTCCGAGAAAGCCATCTGGGGGATGGAACGCCAGGGATGACAAATAACTGGGAATGTAATGGAATAATCAAGAACAATGACAAGGCAGAGGGGAGAACGTAGAGAGGAAGCACGTCTGGTTTTTGTGCATGTTTAATCTCCAGAAGCAAGGCAGGGGCGTCCCCCGGCAGCCACGTTGGTCCTGTCCCCATGCACCAGTCCTGCCCGTGATCAGCTCCTGTTGCCTCTCCAACAGCCACCGAGCCGCTTGGCTGACTTCATTCTTCTTGGGTACAGACCCACCTCCGCTCCCTCCGGGATATCTCTGTGTCTTTACCAGACGGGGGATCGACCTTGTCACTCCTGCACACATGCAGGGCTCAGGGAACAACAGCACAGTCCCAGTAGCGTTACCAAGCCTGAAAGTCCAAGGCAGGACAGGGACATTGGAAAGGGAAGGAGCAGAGTTGCTTGGAGCTGTTGGTCTCATTCAGATGTCTCTTACCCTCCTGTACCTGTGCTGATGGCTTCTTGAGGGGCAAAGGCTGATGGTTGGTTCTTGAGTAGCCCCCGCTGATGATTGCTCTACCCAGAAGGTCAAGCAGAGGGAAAACAGCCACCAGGGTGCATTCAAGTGGGGAACCCATACCTGAGGAGAAGCTCTGTGGTCCACACTGGAGTTAGTGCTGGTTGAATTTAGGAGCCTCCAGAGTCAGGCTGTGCTCAAGAGCAGGATTTCTGAATCTCTGGCTTAGATATGGGGCAGCTAAAATCCTCCTGACTCCTGTTTTGAGCACCCCAGGCAACGTTGGTCTGGATATGCTCTGAATCTCATCATGGATTTCTCTTTTTGCAGGAAGAAAGAAAAGAGAAGTAAGCAGGGATAAGAGTTACTTGGTTACGAGGGAGAAGAGCGAAGGAAGCTCTAAGAAGTTCAAAGGTTTAAGAAGAAGAGTTTGGTCCCACGTGTTGGAGGTAGCAGGGATTTCAGTAAAAAGGAGTGGGATCTGATGAAGGAAGGGTTGCTCGTCACTTTAATGAGGGCAGTAGAGAGGACAGAAGCTAGATCAACTTACTATCAATGTTAATGCCCAGCGCAACTTTAATGGCCCTCCAGGAATAAAATTCTTCTTTGTAGATTTTTTCTTTGGACACAGCCCAAAGGTGAGCTCAACTCCTCACACCATAAAAGGATAAACTCTCACTGGATGATTAGTTTTACACCCACCCCCTCAAAAAATAAAAAAAGAAATAAAAAGAAGGAAAATAAGGAAAAGTCTGTGGCTTCGGGGGAATGAATTATATGCTTTAATGGTATTGGAAGTAAAGCAGCAGCCTTTCCATTATACTTAAAATAAATACGGAAATAAACCAAAAAAAAGGCAATGTCAACCTTTGCTGACGAATAGTACGGGTTAGGAGTTTTCCACTTCTGGTTAATTTTTTCTAAGCTAATTGCATGCGTTATGCTTATGTACCCAATTTATTGGCGCGAATCTCCCCGCTGAAAAATTCACGACTTGTATGCGTGCAATAGGTGTTTGTACTTCTCGGGCTGGCCCCACGGCACTGTATGCACACAGTTGCCCAAGGCTCACTTTACAAATCTCGCCTGCCAGCCAGCTTCTACAGTTTTTCTGCAGTGTCAGTGGCACCTACGAGTAAAAATTGTCGGGAGGAAAAAAAATGGTGCTATCAGCTAGCTATACCGTTCCCTACAAAACAATGGCAACAAAGGTCATGAGTAGAGGAGTGGGAATATATTTATGGTTTATTTTGGGTAGAGCCACTTGTTTCTTCAAATGAACGTGTATTGCTGTGCAATCTCCGTGTAGAGGTGTTAGAGGAGTGAACTGAAAGCCCAGCAAATAGGAAATCTGCTGGGCCGCGTAGACTCTCTTTCATATGTGCTCTTTTTAAGAGCTCTGCTTGCACATACTTCATCATCGGGATTTGTGCTAAGGATGTATACTCTTTAAAGACTAGTTGCTCGTGAAGGCATAAAGTCTCTCTTAAAATCTATTCATTTTGTTTGTGCTGAAAGCGTATAGTTGCCATCCAGGTACAATGCTCCATTTGTATAGCTTTCAGCAAACGTGCTGTCACATAGTTAGCGTAATGATTAAGGGCACTTGGAGAAGCTTACCACCTTTGCTTGTGGAGAAAGGGTACCCTGACCTATGAAAAACTCACGGGGTACACTCAATAAATTCATCATTTTGCTAGATTCGTCTGTGGATGTTTTATTTATAATTCATTGTTATTAGAACATGTCTACAGTGAACATTTACGTTAACTCTTAGGTCTCCCTTAACTCTATTTTTGAAGTGTTCAGTGGTAAAAGAACAGAGAGCACAGCGCAATGAAGCCTTCTGTTCCGATGAGAGGAAAATGTTTGCAAGCAGAGCACAATTTTGAAGGACCAAGACCTTAATGTGAAAGGTGCAATATCTCAGGTATTTTGAAAAACACTTTCTTCCACCAGAAGAACTGAGCAAGAAATGAAATTCTTGGTCTGAACTTTGCTGGAGATCACAATGGTTAGCTCCACACACACTATTCCCTGTTTCCCGTACTTAAGGTGAACACTGGCATATTAATTTCCAAGTAAATATAAATATTCTGGCATTAAACAGACCAGAAACTTTGAAGCAGGGATTTGTGCGGTTACTTTTAGCTATAGAAAAAGATTAAGCCTAAAAGAAAATGAAAGTATACCTTTCAAAGAGTTTTGAAGGCTGTGACGCAATAAAGAACTGATGAGCTTGAAACGGTTTGCCTTTGTGAGTCAATGAGGTTAGACTGATTGTCAATCAAATACTAAATGTCTTTTGTACCGTTTGGAAAATGCCCTCACCTTGAATGCCCAAAGTAGCTACAGAAGCTTCTGGGATTCAGGCACGGTCAAAACTTAAAGGCTGATTTTCTTCCATTTTTTTTATTATGTGTCAAGCTTTCAAATAGAAGGCAACATGCTACACATGTGATGACAACCAAACAACGCATTTTTCACAGAAATAGATGGTTGGTAGTCTCCATGTGTCTAAATATCAGTCAGAGCAAAGGCAGGTTAAGTAATGGTAGCACTGGTAATGACTGTGGGTGTCTTGTGCATATCTCAAATCAACAATGACAGAGGCAGTATAAAAACAATTTATGAACCACAGTCCTCTTGGGAACTACATTTCAAGCCATAATTTCATCTAAACTGTTTATCGGCTGCTTTTATTTAATGTATGAAGTGTCAAAAATTTTCTTTGACATTAGGCTTGTTATTGTCTTTTGATTTATGTATTAAAGCAAAACATAGTAAATACAAAGATTGCTTAGTGGTTTTGTGTTTGGAAAAATATTGGAAACATTTGCTACAGTGGTAAAATTATTCATACAGTAGTTAAAAACTAAGAAATAAGAGTCATGAACTTTTAAAACTTAAATAGCTCAGGACAGAGAAGACACGACCTGTAAAAATTTTTACCGTCCCAGGCCCATCTTGCAAATGCAAATGTTTATGCTGTGAGGAGATCCATGACCATATACGTGCAAACAAATAGCCGGGCATGGTTTTCACCATGAGGAACGCAAAACATTCCTTGGTAGGTGTGTATGAAGGCATGGATCCACATACCCAGAAATGCCTGGGTGGAACTCTCTGTGCATTCGGCATTTATTTAACTTGACCGGTGGCTATCTGCGTTCTCTTATCTGTAAGGTTTTGGTTTTAATAACCACTGAAGTATTCCTGAAATCTTAAATGTACTTACAGTGTGAAAAAGTCCTGGGATGAAATTTCTTGAACCCACACAAGGATCCATTAGCGTGTGCCTGAGCTGCACCCAGCTCTCATCCCAGGAAAGCGGGGATGGCCGAGCCACTGGAGAAGTGCCCCAGTCTTCTGGTTGGGAACAGGCCAAGGGAGACCAATCCCCACGTGAACGCAAGATTGGTGCATGAAAAGTGCAAGGGGCAGCCTTGGATAGCAAAGTGTGGTGGGACGTGGCAGATACGTGGCTGCTGGAAAGGCAGAGGGCCAAACCAGCACAAAACCATTCAGAGTGAGTTTTCTTCCCCTAAACAGAACGTATCACAGTGCCGTGTGATCCCAACTACAAGCTAGCCTCCGACGGGTGAGATTTCCTGTATAACTGCATTTTTCTAGGTGCATACTCCAGTTCCCTTGAAGGCTGGTACACAGAGAAGTGTATAACCAGCTTTAGAATTTAGTAATTGAATATCTGAAATATCAGCTATGGATCTGGAGGAGGAAAGTCTCTCGTTGCCGCCTCCCATCACAACTCTAAGCAGGAACCGAGGCACTTTCCCTAGGTCAGACACATTCCTGGGGAGGATGGGGAGGACTTCTCCTGAGGATATGAAAGGAACAACCTGCTACAAGTCTCCATAAACAGAGACAAAGGAGCCCAGGACACCAGCTCGAGGTGCCGGGGTCAGCGTGTGGAAGGAGTTTCCAGTTGTCAAGACCGTCAGCACGTGGTACGGGGCTGTTTGGGCAGCGATTCCCCCCACAGCTTTCCTGGCGCTGCCCGGGGAGTCGCCGCACCCAGAAAGACTCGATGCAGGATAACGGACTCGTAGAGTACAGAAATGTCGGGCTGAGACGGGGCAGGAGAACACGAGCATTCAGGAGCATCTTGTACTACATGTTCAGCCCATATTTGAATATTCAAGCACCTGTTTTCTACGTTTTTGTGGCCAAGACTTTTTTACCTTGGCATGCTTTTCCTACAGATGTATAACCCACATGTACAAGAAAAGGAGTGTAAAGAACAGTCAAACAATGGACTTGGTTTTAGTACCATCTGTAATCGTTATGAGTAAAGTTCATAAAACACCAGCAGGACTGATATTTAACACTTATGCGAACTGGGATGTAAGTGGAAAATTATGGTCAGCTGCCTGATATTAGTGCTGTAACACAGAATTTACCTGGTTTTTATTTTCACTTTCTGGCCACAAAGTGTATCTTGCAGATATCAAGTGGAGGAAACCTGTGGCTAGCAGCCTACTTTGCTTGTCTTGGTTTTTGCACGTTGTGCGTGTGAAAGGAACGCCAGCGCTGATCCAGCCAGTGTATACAGTATGCACTTAACATATATGTAAATGATCCCATTAACTTCATAGGTTTAAAGCAGACACATGTTTTGTCACTTCGTACTGCAGGTTTACTGGCCTCCAGCCTATGTGGATTTACATCTGAATTGGCATCCTTGAAAACCAGCGTGATTTTAGGCTCAGACCCCTGTGAGCAGATCTCTGGGAGGACTCTTGGATGGAAGAACTGCTAATCAGTACGATTAGCAGCTGCAATAGAGGCAGAGTGCAAGTAGGTTTTAATTATATTTTATGCTTAGCTTGCATGTCTCCCAACTTATCTGTTCTTTTTATTTGTGAAGGGAGGCTCTCTGGGAACTGGGAGATATTCACTCGCACCCCGTGAATGAAACTGGTCTGAAAACTCATAAAGTCTGATGGGTTTGTGCAGCTCCTAAAGCCCTCTACCCTGTAAAAGCACGTTTTTAATGAATTTGCTGGATCCAGCAGGTTGTGTTCATTTAGAAGAGAAGAAATCCACTAAACCACTGTAACACCAACAATTCAATTTCGTTTACTTAATAGGAAATGAGAGTTTTGACAAATAGGTGTTGAACTTCTTTTTTTTTTAAAGATGCATAAACTGCCATTCCACATGGCTTTTAGGGTCTTTCTAAATGATACTGTTCTTTTTCAGAAGTAGGGACTAAACGCAACAGGCTTATTTGTTTATTTGTGATCCAAAGAGGCTTAGAGCGTAAATGACAGAGGTGGTGGCTGTGTTTGGGAAGTTTCTCTTCTCCCTTTTCTATAGATTCCACAGTTCCACACTGTACTTGCAAGAAGACTTCTCCTGAGGCATTCATTACCGTTAGTCTCTTAACCTGAGCCTGTTAGAAAAAACCAACCCAACCCCAAAAGCATTTTGAAGGCAGAGAGGTGACTCGCCAGCTGCAGGGATAGGTTTCTTTTCCCTCCATGAAGAAAAAGATGTTTCATGCTAAATTTTCTTTATCCTAAACGGGACATACATAAACAGACAGTATCCTTTACACAGCACTCTCGCTGAATGCCTGCATTAAAGGACGTGAATCTCTAGAAAATGTATATCGAGCCCTAACTTTTCATGTAGCTTTTCAGGAGAATTTAATCTGGCAGACATGACAACGGGTCTAAGTCGGGGCTTATAACAGCTGTACAATGCGTTCACACTTGACAGTACTGGAGATAACTCCTCATTTTTGCCAGAAGTGGAGCAGAATCAGGCCTCCATATTTCAAAAATCGATTTGTTAAAATTGATCAACCTACATAAAAGCAGCCTACACTGAACCGGTACTTCTGGGCCTTGGGAGTCTGGTAAAACTGCAGCCGAAACGTGTTACTGATGGGCGCACACGCACACATAATTGCGTTTGATGCATGTTATGAATGACAGAAGTGAGAAAACCCACTCCTTACTTTTCGGTTTTTAATGAGCTCTGATGTAATGTAGGTTTTTTTCTTTCTGCTGTTAAAGATCTGTGCAAATCGTCTTTGGCAAGCGCGCTGCTTGGGGCGGGAGCCTGCAGCAGGAAGGGGAAAAGCATGGCACCGGGCTTTCACCAGCGAGGCGAAGGCACGGCGTTAAGTGCCTGAGCCATCCGTACGGATTGTCTGCGATAGGAGGGCACACCACACGGGACATCCGTTCAGTGCCTTTGGAATACGTGTTACAGCATTTTAAAAACCGCGGCTATAGAAGATAAATTGAAATGGTGAGCTCAGAACAGAGCAGCAAATGCTTTGGGGAAATTAATCAGGACACCATTAAATCGAGGTATTAAATTATGAACGACTTACAAGTAAAAATTTTTATAGCTGAAAAATTTCCCTTTGCAAAATTTTGATCTGACAGCTTGACAAGTTTAATAGGAAAATAAAAGTTTTGCTGACGTTTTGTAAAAAAGTAGGAAAATGTTTTATTTTGTAACGATGAAAATACTCACAAGCTATTTTATTTTCTTTTATGAAAAAGTCCTAGATTCCCTTTGTTTTGGCCCTTCTTCAGGTTTTGAAATTCACGCAAATGCTCAGGCTAGAAATTCAGTCTGTAACTAAGTTTGGAATTAATGAAACGGATTCATTAGTTCCTTAATTTTGCCGTGGGGTTTTCATCCCTTCACCCCTGCTTTTCGCTAGGTCGTCTCTCAACGCCGTGCCTTTTCCATCTTGTCACTATCCAACCAGCAAAAGGACGGGAAAGCTGAGCTGCCGCCGCTCAGTGTGTGATCTTAATGTGTCTGCAAACAAGGAGAAGAGAAACACGGTTTTCTCCAGAGTACTATTTGGTGTTGAAATGATTTAGGTCTGGAAAATCAATCTGTTCATCCTTCTGGACAATTTCTGAAACAAATATTTAGCAAGATTTATAGTGTTGTACATATGTAGGCCAAAGGATTCCACTGGAAGGCAGATTTTTGTAATACCGTATAATCGTCTACTCAATAAGATGTTTTATTGTTTTGGGTTTTTTTTCTGAGTAATAAATACAATTCTGCAACATGTTTTAGGGCCATATAAATATAACGAATCATTCAACTTTTCATTTCTTCTGTAACTAGATGATTTTATATTATCCTGTTTATAGAATAGATACGAAAACACTGGAGGCCTTTAGATGAAAGCAAACAAACAAAAACCTAAATGAAACACCTCCCCTTACATGCACTTTAATTACTGAAATTTCATTTTCAGCTTGGTCATTTGAACCCATTAAAGCGTAGACTTTTCAGAAATGCCTAAATAACATCGGTTCAGCCGAAGCCTTAGCACGTGAGTATAATGTGAAAACAAGGTTTAAGAATGAAAATCGTTAAGGTTGGTTTTAACATGTTAAGGCTATTTACTTGTTAATCATACTCTCAGTCACGGTTCACTCCCGTCACATAGCCCGGGAATATTGTTGCGCAGCAGCATCCCCTTGGACACGTGCCCTCCGCAAACGCAGAACCCAACTGTCACCTGCAAACCTTAACGTTTGTGCCGGAGAGGAGAGACAAGAGAGAAACGCAGCGGTGTGTGGCCAGCAGAGCCCAGGCAGGCGGCACGCCGGTCTCCAGAGAGGAGAGACGTGTCCACCTGCCATCCCGACCACTCATACGGTTGGAGCTGGAGGCTCTCACAGGGGACTCCTGCCAGGTGTGAGGAGCCGCATGAGGAAAGCTTCAAGCCTTCAGTTTTAAAATACAGGTGGTTAGGGACGAGCTTGCACAAACGAGTATAAAAAGGCCCAAGAGAACAATGGGAGTTTGGATCCTCTTTGTTCTGGCTTATGCCAGTCAGCTGCAGCCTTCTCAGGTGTTTCAGCAGCTATGGGCAGAGAGGAGGGAGGGGAGACCTTCTCGCTCTCTACAACTCCCTGGAAGGAGGTTGTAGTGAGGGAGGTCGGTCTCTTCTCCCAAGTGACAAGGGATAAGACATGACAAAATGGCCTCAAGTTGCACCAGGGGAGGTTTAGATTGGATATGAGGAAAAATTTCTCCACCCAAAAGGGTTGTCAAGCATTGGAACAGGCTGCCCAGGGCAGTGGTGGAGTCGCCATCCCTGGAGGTATTTAAAAGCCGGGCAGACGTGGTGCTGAGGGACGTGGTTTAGTGGTGGGTTTGGCAGTGTTAGGTTGATGGTTGGATTTGATGATCTCAAAGTTCCCTTCCAACCAAAATGATTCTATGAGGATGCGAGCTCGGCTGAGCTCTCTGCCGAGAGCCCCGACCCACCATTGGCACCCTTGGCAGCAGCAGAAGCCACAGCAAGTCTGTGCGTACAGCAGGGTGACGTTATTTTCAAAACACACCCCCAGGGCACCTTGGCAGCAGCATTTTTTAGGGCCGTGAGATACTCAGGTGCTCTGTGTTCAGCTCCCTCGGGTCAGCTCTGTGGGGTCTGCGGGTGTCCCCCACGCGGGAGCCAGGTTTGGAAGCCCTGGAAGCTCTCCCCATCCCTGCTGCGGCCACCTCGGCCTCTCCCTGCAGGGACAAGACTCCCCCACCACCCCGGACTGGGGTGCTCAAGCCTTGGTGGCTCACAAGGAATGGTGGACCTCAGGCACCGCGTCAGACTGGGCTCCTGGTGCCTAACAGGAATCTGACAGGGAGAGAAAGGAGAGCAATACTTCATCTCTGGGCGGTGTTGTGAGCAAATATTTTATTGCTACAAATAACTTCTCTATTAATTTCTAGAAAACTTTTCACATAGCTGTAAAGTGGAACGTGCTCAGAATTTCAAAGGTAAAATATGTGCCATTATAATGAATAGAAGAGACAGTCCTGGGAAAATTAAGATGTATCTGCACCCAGACACCAGACTTCTCCTCCATTCTCTTTATTTTGAAGCAGTGAAGCCAGCCAGGGGCCAAGACACCGGTCTTTTGACAACACACAGAAGAAGCATGAAAACGTCTACTGTAGTTACAGCAGGCCAAAAATTAGTTTTGAAGCCAGAGAAAGTAAGTATTGCACCTGATCAACTCTTTAAAGTGGTTAGAACAAGCTGCATCAAAGAAGGTGTCTTCTCCCTGCTCCGAGCCTCGTGCTTTAGTTTTAAAAATTAAGATTAAACTAAAAAAAAAGAAAGGAGAGATGCAAAATATCTTTGAAAAAAGTGGGCTTTATATTAACAATTCTTGAAACTGTTGTTAACTGTAGAAGAGATCAAATGATTTTTGAGTCTTGCTAGATCTTAGATCCCCTCCTCAGTCTAAGTATGAGGTGAATAAAAAAGTAATCCTTTCCCCAGTTTTGAATTTGCTACTTTTAATTTTCATTGAACCGTCTCTTGTTATTATCTCACATGAGGAAAAGATCTTTTTAGTTAATCTTATGGACTTTTTTATTAGCGTCTTTCTGTAATCTTTTAATGACATAGAGTCTTGCCAGTTCCTCTTCGTATGAGAGTTTTCCTGCAAACAGCAATAGTGAGAATTGTTAATGAACCCATTCTAATTCATCAATAGCCTTTAAAAGTGAGATGAACACTGCTGCACAGGTTATTACAGTTGCTGAATACCCTAACTGTTATCTTAGGAAAGTCCATGTTCTCTCCTAACCCGTTATGTATCCACCCAGTGTGTTTACTCCTTGGACCACATTGGCTCAGCTGGAACAATTTTTATGCAATACCATCCTTTCCTGTTTTAATTATGATGAGCTGATAATCCTAAAAAGTGGAAAAAACAGCTGAATATTTCACTTCATAGTCAAGTTTTTCCTATGTGCCGTGTCCTCATCTTTTGGCAATTAGTTGCAGCATTAACTAGATGTAGTGAGAAAATCCTCCTCTTTGCCTTTAAGCAAGTAAATCCATTTATTCATGTCTGAGTAAGAACATTTTGGAAACTTTTCTTGGTCCATCTGTGTCTCAGAGCCCTCAGCAGCTATCTCCCTGTAGCTGGTCATACCCCAAGCAATACATCATCTTTGTGGTGGTTTTTCTTGATTATTATGACCAACCACAATTTTTTCTGTGATTATTTCATCAAGAGTACAACTGAAGCTGAATATACTGAGCCTTGGTTTTTGATAAGGACGGTTACTCTTCTCCAACATGCATCTAAGACATAAATTTATCTTCCTGTGTCACCAAGAGAAACTTTGGAGATTCACAGGAGCCATTTGTCAAACACTTCTATTACTTCCTAATCAGCTGCGTTTGTTTCTCCTGATCTACACCCACAAATTGCTCTGGGGATTCTTCACCAGTTGAACCTTTCTGTTTTGAAATAGTACGCTCATCCCACATTTTTGTCAGCTTAGATGTCCTTAGGTGGTGCATGGAGGTGGAACAATCTATTGGTAATTTTTATACTAATTGTGTTATTAAATTTCCTTTGTTTACCTGTCAATTTTGAAAACAAATTTTTACCTTTCCATGATGACTTGGTATTTTTCTGTTGGGCTGGTCTCTCTTCTGCCTCTGTTTCTCTTTGTGTGACTTTCTCTGAATTAACGCAGCTCTTGCCTGAAGGCACGAAATCAAGTCTACAGGTTTTCCTTTGCGGCTCTGTTTCTATGACCAGCCATCTGGCAGTTACTTTCTGCTTTCAACATTGCTTATTTTCAGTTGTCCACGTCAGTCGGCCGGACCCTACCTATCGGGTAGCTGAACACTGAATAACGCCACTCACTACGGGGGAAGCGTGTGCTGCCATCTTTGTTAACGCTGACATGGCCATACGGGCGCGGAACTGTTTGTATAAAGTTAAGTTACACCCGTAGAGGTTCAAATGCATCCTGGAGATGGAAGGTCAGATGCAAATTCAGGTTTTGTTCCAACAGAGTGCATAAGCAGGTGCTTAAGTTTAAGCCAAGGGGTTTTAAGTGTGTGCTCCTCCTCTAGGGGTACCACAACCTCAGCAGTGTGTCGACAGGGTTAACCGCTAATCTTCAAAGATGCCGAACCTCTGCTAAACTGGCAGGAGCTGCGTATGATCAGAGGGCATTGAGACAGAACAACTAAGTCCCACCAGAAACGTTCTGTTCTTCTTGCCATGGCCGAGAAACGCCTGGATTTTGAGAAAATAGGCTTGTTTTTTACTTGAAACACTCTTTTCTGGAAATGATACAAGCGATTCATGCTGACAGCAGACAAGTAACCTAACTCGTAGATGAGCTGCAGTGTCACACATGCGTATCGCTATATTTATGGATTGTTTTTAAAATGCTCGTAGTGGGAGAGCTGGAAAGCAAACCCGTGCACGTAGCTTGCAGCAGTTGGTCAGAAAGCAGCCATGTGATTGGGAATTTTCCAGGGAGACCTGAAGGAGGCAAGTCACATTTATGTGATCTAAATCCACCCGTCGCATTCAGGGGGGATTAACATCTGTTAAAAGTATTATGTTTATCATGCAGGTGTTTCAATATTTGTATTTATTACGTGTTGCAGCAACAGTCTCTGAGAAAACATTCATATAACAATCTGGTTGTTTTATTGTCTGAATCTGTCAGGATAGTCATTTTGTTACTCCAACATTGTGATCCCCTTGCAAGCTGTAAACTATTTAATGAAGTGAGTATATGGAGAAAGATGACAGACTTTCAAACTTTTGGAAGACAGTTTTACATCAGAGACATTAGTTTTTGCACTTGGGATTGTTCCTAATACGTGTATGGCAAAAATGTTGAATTAGATCGAACATTTCCAGAATTCCAATGTATTCCCCTGTGCAGTTCTATATTTGACATCGCTTTCATTTTGTCAATAAACAACACACTTAGATTCCAATATTAATGGAAATAAATATTCTGTGAAGTACCTCATAGAAAGTGTAATTATATCTGACTTTGAAGAGCTTTGCTTCACGTGTCTATAATGCTTTTATTGCCCAAAAAGTAACTCTGCAGATACGGTGACTTGCAGGAAAGGCTGTTGCCTGTTAAGAAAAAAAAAAAGATAAAATTTAAAAGCTAGACATCTGCTGATTTGCATTGCAGTGTAACGTGACACTGCCAGCACCACAGACAAAACAGCTATGTTAAAAATGTCAAGGTTGCAAAATCAAGTGCTCAAAAGCACGAGGAAATACAACAGTTTAGGTCACCTGTGTGATCTTAATTTGGCCCCCTTGAGTGATTACATTATGATGCAGTCTTTATTATATTATCATGGATGTTTTGTTCACAGGACCTCTTGAATCTGATCCAGCTCATACTGGAGCTAATGGAAATATTTTCATTGACTGCAGTGAGTTTCAGGCTGGGTTCCAAATGGCCATTTTTTTTCTTATTTAACCCATATTTCTTGAAATAACATAGGTGTATACAATGACAAAGTTTATCCGGTGAATAAGACATGATCCTGGTCCTGAACAATTTGCAAAGGCCCTGTTCCTATCATGAACTGGAGGTGATTGGTTCCCTCTGCCTAAATGGATCACTCTTTTGCTGTGACCGATCCACAAAAAGGTAAGTTTATTTTTATATGGAGTTCACTGCTGTACCAAAAAAAGAAGCAAACAGAAAAGAAAAGAAGAGGAAGTAAGCTGTGGTTTTTTTCAGCAAATAATTTGTACCAAGGACAAAGACAACGCGGTTCAGCTGTAGAAGGGGGCAGAGCGGCGACTGACTATGGGAGAGGGAGGAAGTAGAGCTGGAGGAAGGGGTATTTCTTTCTTTTAGCATTTGCGGACCAATACATTATACAAATTAGAATGATTGCTGTAGAATGATAATTTCAACAATAAATGTCTAGCCAAAAATGACATTTAGATGAGGTCTGATCAGTCATGAAATGACAGTTACTGCCAAAGACTGAGATGGGATGAGATTTGTACCAGCCATTTCCGATAGATAAATTCTCCAATGTACCCTTTCGCTTGGGTTGAGTATCAGCCAACTTGTCCTCATTTTGGTCCCAAACTTGGCCAGGCATTAGCTGCAATTAAATAACTTGTCTCAGATTATTAGAATTGCATGTAAAGCACAGCTTCCAGGAACAAGCTTCCATTTCCCACACCCCCCTCCCCCCCAAATATACCAAGAAAAAGATGATTTACTATATCACTGTCTCACCATAACACATCCCCTCATACACTTTTTCAGATGATTTCCATCCATTTCTGTTGTGGCCTTCAGAAAAGCAGGATCACACCCAATTTATTTGCTATTTTCCGTCAGTGATTTAACTTACTGCAGGTCCTCATTCCGTAGGGCTCCTTCCTGACCATCGGTGTCTTCCAACAGAATCGACAGCAGCAGCGTTTGTTGTTTTAACTCATGCATTTATTGATCCGGTGGTCAAAAGAATATGACTGAAATGTTTGTATGTATTATGTACATATAATTTTATTCTTTCTTTTTGGCCTTCTGAATTAGTAACATCTGTTACCGCTGATGGAAAATATCCTCTGGGCCACAGAGGAATCGCAGTCACATGTTGCTGCTGGAACAGCCTGTGTGAATCAGCAGTAAGATAGACTCATCACTCTGCACCTAATAGATATAACACCAAAATGGAGCCAAGACATTCCTGTCCAAAGTGGGAGGTAACGGTCTATCCTCTAGCCTGAAAAGAGACGCCTCAAACCGTTTTCCGAGTGCTTGCAGCCCAACAGGCAGAGCTTACTTAGTCTGATTCAGTGTAAGCTTCACGTTTTCATCAGGGCTTTCTCTTCTTAACCCAAGGAATGAAGTGGTCCATAAGCTCACTATAGGAACAGCAACAACAAGAAGATTCAGGAATATAGAGCGCACAGCGTAAGAGGTCCCTGAGTCCTTGTGGTTTTTGATTCTGAAGGATGGCTTTGAAGTACTTTTCATCATTTTTCAGTCGTGTCAGGTCTAAAATTTCAAAAATCTATAAAATATCACACATTACCAATGTATTAGTCAGTGCCCGAGGAGGCTGCAGCAGGTAATCAGCAAAATATCACCCTTCATAATGCGGATGCAGGAGAAGCAAAAAGAAAATTTTGGTTTGCAATGGGGCAAAATTTCTCCACTTTTGGAAAAATGACCCAGGATCTTTCGTATATGGTACCCGGAATTACTGTCTCGAGTACCAAATAAGTGGTGCTATTCTAAATGCAGCATGCATTGATTGTGATGCACACTAGTGATTAAGGTAGTAATCAGGTGTTTTTTGTTTGTACAGTGCCTAGCACACTCACAACTGGAGCGTGTGACCAAGTCAGCCACTTGGGTAAGCCGTGCGTACTCTAAGCCTCTTAGTCAGATAAATAGTAGAAGCATAATAAATATCATTTTGGTGTCAAAACACCTTTTTTGAAAGACCCATGGTGAACAGCTGTGTTGAGGGAAGTCTATGGCAGGGTAGACCTTTGAGTCTTACATCTGCAGTGAAGACAACTTTTTGTGCAAACTAGCTCACATAGATCACAGGTGACCAATAAGAGAAGATATATATATATATATGTATGTATGTCAGATTTAATTTATAGAGAGTCTCTATTTCTGTGCAAAGCTTTAGGTGCATTATGTTACTTAACAAATCAGTAAAGTATTATGGTCTCCAAACAGACTGATGAACGATTCCTCTAGTGTCTTCCAACCCTACATATGCAGCAATCCTACCTGTGCCATTTTTATGTACTTGTGCAAACGTATTTCTTCATTTCACTTGGTACATATAATAATTTTTAGTTAATTTTGTAATTTCTTTTTTCTATTCTTCTACCTCACTTTCTTTTTATTTTTCTTCTGCATTTATCTCAAATGCAAACATTCTGGGTGGAGAACCTCCAGAATGTACACAATAAAACTTAAAAAAAAATAATCTGAATTTGATTAAGCTAAATTGATTTACTAAATGCCATAAGCCACATTACATGACTTTTTGTAATATCATTTATATTGCAGAGAAAGAAAGGCTCCGGGAATATAAACATCCAATTCTCAAGTCTCTGAGTCAACGTAGCCAAGCTAGATTGTATTCCATAAGCATTTGGCCCTGGTTCTCTACATACTTGCACCGATTTGCCCTTGCTGTTATCTCTTGAGCCATATCATAGCAACATATTTTGCATGGTAGCAAATTATCGCAAACGGAGAGATGCAATGTACGGCTGAAAACCATGCCCGCCTTTTGCACAGCTGTAGAGTTTTAACTGAAAAGCTCAAGCAGCTCTTCAGCAAGCCACAACGTCTGATCTGTAAGGTGCTATCTACCGTTGTTTGCAGTGGGAGTTGAGGATGTACGGTCCTCCAGAGACCTGACACCTATAGAGGATATTATAGAAGTCAAGTAACTGCCATGTGATAGTGCGGTTCATCCAATAAGGAACGGATTGTTTAAAACAGACAAAGTGGAGTGAGTAACTAGCTATCAGAGACAGTTTTGACATAGAGCCATAAAGTGGGAAGCGGCGTGCCGTTTTAGCAGGCATTAATGCAGCAGACAGACCTTCCTAATGATCTATAAATAAAACAGAAAAAATGTCTTCCTGGCTTAAGTGAATTATTGTTGCCATTAAAGATGATAGCAGGACATGGGAGGAAAGGTAGTGCTACTTCTTTAAAATGGAGCGTTCCTCCCGCACACTCGTTATTAACTCCAGCGAGAAACTGGAGTAACACAAACACAACCTTCTTCTGTCCAGGTTTGACATTACATCCACACAAAAAGAAAAGATAGCTTTTTTTTTTTTTTTCCTGAAAAAAGCCAGGCAGCCCCTCTAATACTTGTAGTTGTTCTTTCCCCGACACCAGTCGCAAATAGGAAAACTTCCATACAAATATCCACCTGTACCCTTACCTGTTCTCTAGTAGGGACTGCGGTTCCAGTGCGCTGGCAGCAGCCCAGATAAGACGCTTTTATAATATATTAGTCATTAACAGTCAAATGGCTGGCTGTTTGCTTTCTCCTTTTGGCTTAAACACAATGATTCTGAAGTCATCTCATCTCAGCTGAAATAAGGGATTTAATCATATGATCATAGGTTAAGGCATTTTTGGAGGTTCCGTCATGAGGTATCCAGTGTAAAGTCCACATTTATGTAATGTCGTGAGGTATTCAGTGTAATGGGACCACATTTATTTCTTTTTATATCAGAGTGTGGTCGGATTCTGTGTTTCTAGGCACTTTCAGCTTACTTTGAATCAGCCACGAGAACAACTGCTGAGACCTCTGGACCATGTAGAAGGGCCATGTCCATCACTGCCTGTACCCATGCCGTTGAGGCACCGTGGCTTGATCATACATGGCTGACAGAAGATTGAGGTGAATTTGCCTTTGCTGACACTTCTTTATTGATGTTGTCATTAGCCTTTGTTCAAGCACTGTGAAATCTACCGAAGACATTAGCTCCACTCCAACCCTTTCTGTTCTCCCGTGTTTCTCATCTCCTTTGTCTCTCCTAGAGACCACATTTACCTTTTAGAGATGGAGACGGGGGAAGTGTGCTTGGTGGGTTTGTGATACGTGGATCCTCTATTCAAAATCCCTCTTTTAGGACTTGGATTCAGAAACTTAGGTTTGGTTTTCATACTGGTTTTTGTAGGCCAGAAGCACACATAAAGGAAAGAATATTTTTTTTCCCGTTTACTGCATGAATATTCCCTTCAGTGCTTCAAAATTTTAAACAATGAGCCTATCCCTCTCTCCAGAGATGTTCTGAAGGTGCCACCGTATGATGTTCTGGGTGCCAGCAGATGTACCCCTAGGCACCAGCTGATGTCCTCTGCTGGCCACATTCTCCTAGTTCATTATGTCACGTGCTTGCTGAGTTTTCTGCCTGGTATAGGACAGCTGTGTTGCTTGACTGCTTTGAAAAAAACCTGTTTTCCCAGTATTTATGTGTGTACATAACTCTTTTAATTGTAATCAAATACAGAAAGCTCAAAGTGCTGTATTTAAGCAGATCAAAATTCAAGGTCTTGGATCAGGTATTTAAAAAAGATTGTTAAAATACCCCGATCGTTTTCATGTTTGTGACTCTAAAACTTAATTTTATAATTCAAAATGCTATGGATTTTCTTAATTTGAAAAATATGGATTAAAAAAAAAATCCCTTGTCTTAGGCATGCTTTCTTAACCTAGAGATCAGTTCAGTAAATCATATGAAGTGCCCCTCAGCACTTTTCCGACATTTTACAGTGCTTCATTACTGCAGATAAATGTAGTTATAGTTCACATAATACGAACCCAGAATTCTTGTGCAGGTACTTAATTGAAGCGGATAAATTTTTACGCAGCAGTACTTTGTTCCTCCTAAATCTTTAGTAGTCCGTGGGTAATAATATAAGTGGTAGTAGTGTTAGGTAAACTTTTTTAATGAAAAGAAAAAATACTGCAGTTTGTTTTGTGTTTTCAGTCTCTGACAACAAATGAAATGAAGGAGGCTTATATTCCAAGGAATTATAAAGGGTTAAAAAAACATGGATCTCCATAAAGAAACAACATTTATAAGTTTTATGGTTAAATCAGCCATTGCTTTGCTGACCAATAAAATGGAAAATGTGTGCTTTTATAGGTTTATAAAAAAGGCAAACTCTAGTTGCATGAAAAATAACTTTCACCGATTGAGTACAGGTGGCGACTTGTTTAAACTCTGAAGATGTAAAGGCTTAGTATGTATGACTGAAAAAGGGAACATGGCACAATAAAAAGTCTTCCTTTCTTTACTCATCAATCCTTTGGGTATTCCATGTCAAATAAAAGTTACAACAATTTACAGTAAAAGTATACAGTGGAAGTGCCAACGTTAACACTTCTTAGGATTGGACAGGGTCCAAATTTTTCACACCAATATTTAATGTGAAGTAAAATGTCTTTTCCATTGGAAGTGTCAGCTGTAACATGCTTTCCTATATTTGGCAACATGCTCATGTGAAGTATAAAGTCAAATGCACATGATGTTCTTTTTATTTCAACCATGATAAATTGTGTTCATTTGTTTAAGTGCAAGTGGCAGTTTTAGTGTTCCTACTATAAATTTTGGTTAGCTTCTATTGACACGCTGTATTAAACTTAAGAAAAACAAATTACACTTCACCCATTTTAATTGACTAAATGTGTCAAAAACACAATAAGTATAACACGAAGGGTCAGAGTCTCAGACTTCACCATAATGGGTGTCATGGCAAGGATCCAGCTTTTTGTACATTTCATTTTTCATAAAGTTTTAGTATGAGGCATACATTTAACATTCACTTCCACTTCAGATTTGTAGCTTAAAAAAAAAAAAATCTCGTGTTCTGTTCCCATTGCACTCACTCGTGATATTGTTAAAAGTTCCTCTTCTTTTTTTTTTTTTTTAAGGTGATAGTACTGATGAATATTGATGATCCGCTATAAACATAAGATTTCAGAATTGACTTTGGTATTTGAAGGAACGAATCCGTGATTTATGTGGTACAAACGGATTTGTGTCAAAACCCATTCCTGAGCCCATGGTCAGGAATCCCCGAGACCACTTTTCTAAATAGACGAGCGTGGTTGAGTGCCAGATGAAACTTGGCATGCCTCATTCCCAGAGGATTCGCATGGAGCTGTCACTTCCAATGCACGCATTTCGCGCTAGAGAATTGATGTCTGGTTTTATCTTTTGGAAATCTTTACCTGTTTTCTGGATATTAACAAGCGAAAATTAGGGAAAACCACTGAGAGATGGTATGAGTATTGGAAAAATGCCCCTGAGCACTGAAACACCTTGATGGAGTTCAAGCCATTTGAATGTCTCGGTGTGGCTTCATCCTTACGAACTGTGAACGAGGGGTCGGCGCTTGTTACGGGTGCCAGAGTGTTTTTCTTCTGCTCTTGTCGCTGTGCAAGCTAGCACCCACTGGAAGGCTTTTGCTCTTGGCCTGAACCTCTGCCTGGTTAGATACAGCAAGGTGGACTGGTCGGAGAGCACATGGGCTCAGACTGCACGTAGGACTTTCAGCGGCGTTTATCAGCTCTCACGGGTTTCCAGCAAATCCTTTCAACTATGTTCATCTTCCAGTGAGCATCATGAAGAGGGTGTCACATGCTGCCAGATACCGACAGGCCGGGCCCGCGCAAAGAGCACCATCCGATTGTCTTGTAGGTCTGCACCTTGTCTCCTCCTGTGATGGCTGAGCAGCGGCAGGCGAAGCCTTTGCTTGCTCCCACTTGCTGTTGGTACAATGAAGTTCCTCTGGCCTGAGAAGCAACAGAGCCTGCCTCTAATGCCAGCGGTAAAACAGATGTGTCCAGACGTGCATTGGCATTATCCAAAAATAGAAAGCAAAGTTTTCAGCTGCAAAGGGTGTGTTTTTAGCCTGAAGTGTTTCTGTGTAGAAGTCTGTTCATCCAAAATGCTCTGACACTTCGCCACCTTCTCTACAACTAGGTGAAAGAAGGTTGTAGCCAGGTGGGGGTCAGTCTCTTCTCCCAAGTAACAGGCGACAGGACAAGAGGAAACGGCCTCAAGTTGAGCCAGGGAAGGTTTAGATTGGATATTGGGAAAAATTTTGTCACCCAAAGGGTTGTTAAGCACTGGAACAGGCTGCCCAGGGCAGTGGTGGAGTCGCCATCCCTGGAGGTATTTAAAAGCCGGGCAGACGTGGTGCTGAGGGACATGGTTTAGTGGTGGATTTGGCAGTGTTAGGTTGATGGCTGGACTTGATGATCTTAAAGGTCTCTTCCAACCAAAACAATTCTATGATTCTGTGGTTCTGTAACTCCGTACTTGTTAAGAAAGAATTCAGAGGAGCCAGAGAACCTGGTTAGCCCTAACGGGAGCTATTTGGAAGAAGTTCAGCTAGTTTCTACATCCCTTCAGAGCGGTGGCTGCTGGAAGGAGGTCCCTCACTCCATGGGTGGTGCTGGTCTGGGCACCTCTGCGGGGCAGGGACACGGAGGGGTGCTGGTCTGCCAGCCTGGCTGCTGCACAAAGAGCAAGGGGCTTGGGGAGCAGTCCAGGAGGGACCTGAGCCTGGAGCCTGTGGTAGACATCCAAGTCCAAATCCTGCTGGAAGGATTCCAGTGAGGGGACTGGGCCTCGTTACTCTGAAAGAATGATTTATTCTCATATTTGCAGCCTTCTCCACTTGTGCTGAACAACGTTCCTTCACCCACAGGTTTCCTAGCTGTACCCTGTTGTAGGCACTTCTACAACAGGTAGGTTAGCTTTAGCATGCAGTGCGTGGAACATTTCTTTTGAGTTCTTGATGCAAAAGATCGCTCTTTTATTCAGAAGCCCTCGGCCGTATCGATCTGACTAGAAAGCGTTAATGCTGGTGTCTTCTGTTTCAAGGTAAATTTTATTTGCTTTTGTGGGTTTTATGATCCTGTCACAACTTAGGCAACTGGTTTCATAAAGGTATTTTTAGCTACCAGAGAAGGCCGTGCATTCCTCAAGACTGAAAATACATCAGCTGGGATCATATGCATACGGCATCCCAAAGGGAACTTAAAACTTTCTTCATGATAGACTAAACGACAAAACCTCTCCAAAAGTTACGGTTCAGTAGGCAGCAAACCCGGCTAACTCTGTGGATATTGTCAACAGGACAGGCTGTGCTCTCTGTAGCTCCATTTTCTTGCCACTTTCAATGTGGAATCACAGAATATGCTGTTTTCAATATGAATTTGCCAAACTAATGGCACAAAATTCTTCTTTGTTGCTGGTTTTTTTTGTTTGTTTTACCTCTGGTGGAATATTTCTCTTTGAGAATTTGCTCTATCAGATAAAAAAACGAAAAAAGGTTATTGAGAATCTCTCCTATACCCAGCCCGTAGAGCCTTAAAATGTGGAAAAGAAAATTATTCCATCTGCTGTTCAGAAAGTGCCTTTTACGGGATCTCTAGCGATATACCTAAACGTGGCCAAGCTAAACACGCCGAACACCTTCCACCCCAGCAACAGCATCAAAGAAACCCTCTCTGCTGGGATCCCCCCTTAGAGTTTAGCAGCTAATTTGCGGAGTATTTCGCTGGGGCTGCGCGTGCTCCAGGCCAGAGCTGGCGGGCTGACAGGTTTCCCTGGAACTGCAAATTCTGGCTGTTGCGGGACAATGCGATGCGGAGCCTGGGGACCGGAAGCAGAGACTACTTCACTAGTTTTCCTTCCATCCATACCGGGGCGGTGCAAAGAAAAAGAAGAAACTCGCTGTAATGAAAAGGAGAACTGACCTGGGTGCAGTAGACTGCAAAGGTAGAGCAGCCAGGACTGGGAGGTGATAAAGTAAAGAAAACCTTTTTTTTTTCACTATATAGTTAAAGATTATTTAATGATTTACAAGCCAAAAAAAGGTAAAAATCAAGATTTGTACAGGGCAGTTGAATTCTGGTGATTCCTATCTTCTGGCGCTTCACCTTGCTTTAACTATTCCTTTAAAGTTTATTGTGTATGTGTTTAATATTTTACTTTATTGTGGCTATATACAAATAAAATTTGTCATTTATTGCCATAAGAAGATATAATATTAATATTGTACTAGCACACAAGTCTAATATCACAATAAACAATATGGCAACTGAGCTTATGACAGGTATAGAAATGAGCCCCAGGTCCATGTGGTTGCAGTAGTCTTCCGTAAATTTGACCAGAAGATTTCCATAGGACAGAAAAAAATAATCTCCTGAAAGATCATTCTCATCCTACAGCAGGAAGACAATTCAGGAAATGTCAGGAACAACTATTGGAGCTAAATGAATCTGCTGACCTAGGAGATAAGAGAGATGAGAATCAGGTTTTTTTTCAAGAGCATCAGCTGAAACATTTGTCTCAAATGTTGCTTTGCAGAAAATTTGCTTTATTTCTGCTTCTCAAATTTGAAAATAAAATTTGTATCCAATTTAAACTGTAATTACTTTTTATCATCTTGACCTTTTAAAAGCTAGGTCTAGAAGTATAAGTGGGACACCTGAATAGTTTTGGAAATCTTAAAAATCCAGTTTTATTTGTTCAGTAAGTGGACAATTACTAATTTTGGGGAAAATTGTCAATATGTACATAACTATTTCCTTAGAAAAAGTCCTGGCTTTATGAAACTCTTAACGACAACACTACCCTGCAGAAGCCTCTGCCCTTCAGTAAAGCCCAGTACTACAAAAAAATGTGTTTTTAGACTACAGCAAGTGAGTGCCAGTCAGATAAACAGGTTCACACAGTCCAGCTCTCACAGAGAAACACCGGTGTCTCAAATGCTCAAAAAATTACTTAGACAATTCTGCGTGAAAGAAAGATGCCCAAACCGTCATTGCCAGCGGAGCGCTCCCCGACAGTGGTAACAGAGACCTCCACAGCTCTCCTTCACCTCAAGGTTAAAGGCAAAACGCAGCTGGATTTGAGGGAAGTCCTGCTGGTTTTAATACAACCACATGACCAGCTCATGTCTTCCGCTATAAAATTCTTGAAAATATTCCGTGTTGTAAAACGAGTGTTTCTAGGGGGTCTCTCTCCTGAGTTGTCTCTGAGATACCCGGAGAAACGCTCCACCGTACTTCGTTGCTGCTTATCGTGACGCTGAATCCACATCACCCCCCCTGTCCCCGTCATTCTTCTGCATTGCCCGTTAGAGCACAGTGCTTTTCATCGCTGCCTGTTATTTAACAAATAATGTCAATGAGCCCTGACATTCTGGGCAGTACGCCATACCAATCCTTGCGGCTAAACCTTCTTCATCACGGTAAGGTATTGGTCGGTTCCTCATACAATTATCAGCTGATTTCAGCCGCGTCCTTTTATCCTATAGCGTCCTCTTAATTATTTTTGTATTTTTGCTGCATTCAGTGTAGCAAAGGCTTAAGGTGCCTTCAGTCACACACACAAATACTGCTCTGGCTGTCACTGAAAAGCAGCATCTTCATATACCTTTCTGTGTGAGTACAGAAATTACTTTTTATCGTATCTATTGTTCTTGCCTCTCTTTTGGATCTTGTTATTTTGGGCCCAGAACTGACATGGATGCTAGCTATAAAAATGTACATACTTCTTTTCCCAGCCAATAACTCTCAATTATAAAATTGTACGCCCCAGAAACTAAATAAAGCTTTCCATTCATCTAGAAAACAGTCTTCCAAGTGATTGGTAAGAAATTCAGTAGTCTTCTTATAGTCAGATGTACTAATTAATGATCTGTGTAACTTTCTTCGGTTACGTCAAGTGTGTATCTCTATTTTAGGGTTGATTTTCTTTTCTCCTTTAATACATGGAATCAAAAGGTATGGTTACTTTTGACAGTAAACCCTGTATTTAAACACTGGAGAAACTATACAAGATAATTAATTTTTCCTTCCTTAATAACTGCATAAAATATTTTAAAACTTAGAAAAATCAATAACTCACGTTCTCAGTAGAACACGTATCACGAGAGTGTTAAAATCTAACTAGATGTCAAACTTATCAAAGGGGTGTGTGTGTAGGAAAAAATACGACAATTTCTCCAGCTACAAGCTCTGACGCCAGTAAACGGAGGCTGCATATGACGTCACTGCACAGCAGAAACAGCTACTTTCCTTCCTGGCTGCCGGAGAGACGCTATCCACACCTCTGGTTAAAGCTGCTGATGCACTAAGGAATTTGTCCTTTGGACAGGGAAATGCAGGAATGCTGCTCGTGTCCTCATGGCAGCATGAGCTCCAGCCCCTTCGGAAATCCGTCAATAAAATATTTTTGTAATGCACCTGCATGGACATGACTGGGTGCGTCTGAGATTTAGCAGGGATTGGTAGATAGAAAGAGACTACTCCAGATCCGTGAGCCTCCCCCACATTTCTGGGAGACTCTTTTTTCCCAATAAGCTTACACCACTAGAAACCCAAACACAGATCAACAGTAATGAATGATCTTCGTTCACTCAAACACTCATCCTACAGTAGGAGCTGCTTCAAGATCTGTGAGGTATGAGAAGCTTTTACAAGTATTTATATTAAATTACTAAGTGGTTTATTATAGAAAGAAGACTCAAGTTTATTCTTACTATGTGTGTTATTATCACCAGTTTACAGAGTAGGGCTGTTGCTGGCGGTGGTGGACATCACAGACAGAGACAGTTCTTGCTCCAAAGAACCACCTAGAATGAGCTGTAAACATTTTCCTCCTTGAAAAATTTGCCACATCAGAGAAATTAATGAAGTTTGGAGGTATTTATTGCTGAAAGCAGACCGAGGTGTATTGAACAGGTTTGATAAGGTGTGAATATGGGAGAGCGGTAGGCACGGTTGGACTAATACACAGACGTGCCTTGTGGCAGTGCTCACAGCAGACGGCTCCCCTGACGTTGCCTGGAAAGTGCATCTCTGACCTTGCAGGCTGGAAGCATCCACACAGCTGCTCTGGTGAGACCCCCCTGCAGTGCCGCCTCCAGCTCTGGAGCCCCAACATCAGAAGGACATGGACCTGTTGGAGCGGGGCCAGAGGAGGCCACAAAGATGACCAGAGGGCTGGAGCCCCTCTGCTGGGAGGCCAGGCTGAGAGAGTTGGGGTTGTTCAGCCTGGAGAAGAGAAGGCTCCGGGGAGACCTTAGAGCCCCTTCCAGTCCCTCAAAGGGCTCCAGGAAAGCTGGGGAGGGACTCTGGATCAGGGAGTGGAACCATAGGATGAGGGGTGATGGCTTCAAACTGGCAGAGGGGAGATTTAGATGAGATATTAGGAAGAAATTGTTGAGTGTGAGGGTGGTGAGACCCTGGCCCAGGTTGCCCAGAGCAGCTGTGGCTGCCCCATCCCTGGAGGTGTTCAAGGCCAGGTTGGACGGGGCTTGGAGCAACCTGGTCTAGTGGGAGGTGTCCCTGCCCATGGCAGGGGGTTGGAACTAGATGATCATTAAAGTCCCTTCCAACTCTAACCATTCTGTGATTCGATGATTCTATGAGGGACGCCTAAGTTAGTCTTAGATACGCGCTCCACATCCAGCACCACACATGATAGTTTTCCCATCCAGCCAACTAGGGTCGCTCTGCTCTGGGAAGAGTTATGCAGTTCAGTAGGGTGACATATAGAGATACCAAAGCCAGCCCATTTGGGTATGGCTAGTAGACATTGCCCTAGGGTACTGGACGTTGTAAATTCCTATCGGAAAGCCCTGGTGGAAACATGGGATCCTGTGCCATGCAGTTGATCTGCTCACACATAGTGGTCACTTGCTCACAATTTCCAGATGTTCAACAGCCCAGCTGAACTATTTCTTTTTTTCAGAGTACCAGATGTCCAGACAGCACAAACAAACCCCCAAACACTTCTTCAATTAAGTAAAATTTCCAGACTGAAAAGGAGGACTCGTCCACACAATAAAACAAGTAAGATAGCCCAGGTTACAGTGGATACGTCTTCACATACGAATACGTATTAGACGGGGTGGTGACTTGGACTAGCTATTCAGGGCTGCAGGTTCTTTCTCTCACTGAAAGCGATCAAGGACCTGAAAGCTTTTCGACAAAACCTGGCTTGGTGCCACAAAATTTCAGTTTTGATAAACTGCCGTCTTTCTAGTAAAACACGGTTTCATTGGAAAATTCCTGACTCACTAGATTCATCTAAACAGATGCTGACAATATGGTTCAAACATACGGGATGCATAGGAAGACAGAGCAAATTTCAATTTGTATTTGGACTCCAATGCCGCACTAAGAAATGTGTAGGCTCACTCCTGAGCACCGGTGAAGCCTTGATGTGGGATTGGGGTCGTGGTCATGGTCAGTTAGGATTGAAATTCTTCCCAGAAGAAATTTGTAGGGGCCTCGGCATAATTCTGCCATCACATTCTCACCTCTGCAGCGCGAGCGAAGGCATTCAGCGTGCGCCTTTTACCATATCTGCCCGGGCTGCAGACATGACAGTGTAGCTGGCAAAGTTGCAGGCCAGATATATGGCTCTTCTGCTTTCCTTTTGGGATATTTGGCAGAGGTTCAGTGATGTAACAGTGCACTGCCTTCTAAACCTTGATGCACATGACAGACCAAGACTAATGGTTTCCTTTAAATCTGGGGCTGAATACCATTGTTGGCTTTGAAAATTCCAAGAAATGTAATTTCACTTTAGATCACTATAAATTTATAAGCTGTTGTACAGCGAAGGAGTAATCTCCCGGGAAATGAGCATAAACCTATTATATTTTCATTAACAATCTGTTTTCACCATTGACTTAATCCACATTTACTGTTGTGGAATTTGATTATGCGTTATAAAGCACCATAAAACAAAATTAGGTATGTATCAAAGTATCCATTTTCCTGGTCATGTTGAATTACTCATTTCCTTGGTTTAAAACCTTGGGTTCTTTCTATCTAACTCAAACAAAGCTAGTCTGTGCGTTTACTGTTATCCACCTGAAAGGCAACGTAGCAATTTCTTTTTTTTCTTTTTCATTAATACCCCTTTTCTACAAGAAAAGAAAAGAGGACAGAAGAAAAGGGGAAGGGAAAGGAAAATGAAATGCGATATTTTATTACATTTAATATATTCATTTGATTTGAAAGGGTCTCTTATGCTCTGCACCTTTCTTTTTATTTGATTGTGTGATAGTTAAACACGCAGAATTCCCCCCACAGCTCAAGGCTGCAGAACACACCGACAAGCGACGCTACCCCGTACAGAGCGACCCACCTCCCTGGGACGCCTTTGGAGCTGTGCTGTGACCGGGGGCGGGGGGACAAGCAGTGAGCAAGGCTTTAAAGTTGGCGTGCGTGTGGTTTTGGAATAAACCCGTATTTTAAGTCCGATGTGGATTTTTGTGTCACTGTTGTCCGGACGATTATTCTGAAATCTGGAATTCCTTGCTGTCACACAGCGATAGCTTCTGCGTTTTGCGAATTAGACAAAATCGTCTCTAGAAACGTCAGGCTACTTATTGTGTTCTTCATTGCCTAGCGGTCAAATGGTTTCTCTGCATTTTAAAGATATTGCTTCTTTTAAATTATTACTTTCTGTTTAGCCTTTAAAGCAGGAAGTCAGCTACTTGAAAATAAGCTCATCGATCAGCATTAAGTAAATCAAATACGTTAAATTTCACAGACCCTCAGACAGTTGGCTGGTATTTTATAGCAGCTGCAGTTACAGAGGACTGACAAGGGCTTTGTGTCAGCATTACAGTTTTGCAAATAGCATTTCCAACTGAGTCAGCTGCACCAGTTTTCTAGCAAAAATCAGCTTTGATGGTGTTAATCGCTACGTTTTAAAATTTGCTGAAGAGTCTGTGAAACATAGAATGACATCATTGTACAGAAGGTTTTGCACCCACCAATGCACCAGGAGAGAAATTAGGGTTAAAGACAAGCGTACGGTTGCAAGGGAGAGCTTTTATGTGTGAAAGGCATTGTACCTTCTTTATTACCGTCCAAAACGGATCTAGAAAGATCAAAAAAAGAAGCAAAAGGAGTTTCTTTTCATGTTCTCAAGTTTTCTATGTAGGAACTTGCTTTTACCTACTTTGCTAATAACACTACGTACAAGCACAGAGGAAAAAGGGGAAAGGTCTTGGAAGTTATATTGATGAACTACGTGTGGATCCCACAGCTGGCATAAAATATCTTGTTTGGGCTGTAAAAATATATTAGTATGTCATGTTATCTTCATAAATTCTTCCAACAGCTAAGGTGGGTAGTGTCCCCCTGAATCCCAGGACTCATTACCATTTCTGCTGGCTCTTGCCATCCATCAGCCGCCTTGTCATACCCAGCAGGCGCGCGGCTGGGGCCGGAGCGTTACGGTTCTGGAGGGGTAGATACCGAGTGAGTTATTAGCTGTGGCAGACAGCCCTGCTCCCAAACACTCCTGAGAAGGTTCTTCACTTAGGCAAGCAACAATTACGATGGCATTCCCAACCTGGGGAACACCGGAAGGTTCTGAGTACAGCCTGCGGGTTTCGGTTTTCTCTTTACAACCACCCTGATTAGACATTAATCATGATTTCCAGAGCGTTCCAAAGTTCACTAAAGAAGTTCAGGCATTTAGGACATTCACAAGCATTTGTATTCCACTACAGCAATCCGACTTGCTTGTTATTCTTATTTGTAAGAAAGCTATATATTCTATTTCTGTGTGAAAAGCTAGAATCTGAGACCCCAAGCAACTGAGAGTTTGGGTCTCTGGCATAATGTGAGACAGGAATGAAACTGTAAATTAACATATGAATTATATTGCTTTTCACAGTTGTATGAGTTTAGAAGTACCAGAACATTTTCCTTTTTATGTTTTTTTGGGAGTTGTGTGTTTCTCAAATTTGCACATTTAAAAATAGCTATATTTAAGAAGATTTATTGTCTGTTTGGTCTAATGACAAACATTTGATTTATTTAAGATAAAACTATTACTTTTTTCTTACTATTTGGAGTCAGGGAGAACAGAACACTTTTCCAGACAGCTACTGCCAGATTAAAAATTAATTAGGTATTATTTAAAAGTGATGTTGATTGATTTTGATGGATGAAGCCCGAGTGATCTAGGTATGTGCCTATCTTATTTTCGAGTGACTTAGGAACTAAATCACTTCTAGTGGGAAATGAACTAACTTTGGCCTATCGTAATGTTGAAGATCTAAAACCAACCCTATTTGCTGTTTAGGATTTCACTGATCTGCTATGACGAAGTGACCTTTGCTTTTAGTCAAATCAGCTTGACTCTTTGTTTCACTACAGCACTAAATCTCGCAGAACTAAAACTGGTGACAACTTTCCGTTTGCTGTTTAATACACGACGCATTGTCAACAGCAAGATGAGAACTTGGAGCAGGAGCACCCCACAGGGATTTTTAGTGCAAATATTTTGCTTTAATCTCTTCAGAAAAGTGTTTAAATTATATATTCATTATTAGATTCTGTTCTTATAACTGAGGTTTTTATTTAAGCGACTTAAATCAGTCTGCTGTTTAGATTATCAGTATAGGATATATATAGATGGGAAAATACCCAAGAAATGTTATGATAAAAACAAGAATAGCAATCTAAAAAGAAAGCACGGGTCAGTTTATGAGATCGTATCCTAAAAGGCATTCCCTTTGATAGTAAAGGAAATTTCCGTGTCAACTTTGATGCATAACTCTCAGTAGAGTGCATATAAATATTGGTCATTTTCAGAGCACATCATACATCACACAATGGCGGTTTTCTTATCCATTTTTATATATTTCAGTTCTAATTTTGGTCTCCTTCCACTTCTAAACAAAGACAAAAGAAATACCTACATTTAAAACTATTTCCCACATTTCTTTCCACTGAGCAATGAAGTTTGAAAGTAGAAGTGAGTTCAGATGCTCGTGAAAAATATTTCCTGTTGCCCAACAGCTGAGGAAAGGCTCACACCGATGCTTTTACTTAACATGAAGAAATTTGGACTGAGAGCAGCATGTGATGATCTGCCTGGAAAAAGACAATCACAGTTTTGTCTCAAAAGCCAGTGTGGGTCTTGCAACTGAGCTCTTCCCCTTGGTTTGCTCGCCTTCCCCAGTAAGCGTCGGGGGCAGCGTGCTAGACTTCGCTCAGCCCGCTCCGGTGACAGGCGCTTTTGGAGAGAGGACAAAGCCTCTTGCACATTCCCACCCGTTCCCACTGCCATCCTGGCAGCCAGGACACGGAAAGCCTCGACGCCAGCCTTCCTGCAGCCCCGGCTACAGGTAGCTCTCTCCAGAGAATTTTATGTCCCTCCGGACATTAAGTGATGACCTAAATCTGTCGTGACCCCCAGCACTGCAGAGAGGGGGGTCTTGCTTCCTAGGTGATAATTTTTCAGTCACACTAACCTGTTAACCTTAGCAATTGTTACATGCTATTTAATTCGGTTTTCCCCCTTTATTTTTTTCCCACCAAAGTACTTTACTGTGACTTACAAAATATTTGGAAAAGACTCTTTCAAAGCTAGACCCTATAATCACATCGGAAGGAAACAAATCTCTCTCACTCTCTTCATATTGGATTATGTCAAAGATTAGCTTCGATTTAAGCAACATTGTATGAAGTTTTCCAAAGGATTTTCTTTTTAAACTACAACCATATGTTTTACTCCATTGAAACAGCTTACATATTGGGTATATGAGATTGATTGATGACATTTGCTCCAGTGATTTCACTAGTCATTTATTCATTTAAGGTTGGGTTTAGAATGTTTATTAAATGATTGGCAAAGTAACTCATTGATCATCATTCCATGTTTCTGACTAGAAGCAATTGAATAGCAATTATTTTTTTAAAAAATATACTAGATTGTTATAACATGAGTACACAGGGATATTCATTATTGTTCTGCAACTTCTTTATCGTAAATACTTACGACAAATACATTACGGGTTGCCCTAAAAAAGACCCTAAATAAGGCTATGGAATGAACAGTCACCGGCCCAGCAGCAGCCTAACCCCGTGCCTCCCTCTTCCCTCCGCCTTCCACTCACCAAAACAGATCGCAGTACTCATCATCTGCATTTTCAGTTTCCTTCATCGGCGCACAACTGAATATTGTCTTCTTCGTTCTATTTAAGACTCCTGAGGAAATGGATCCAAGATGCTGAAGAGGCCACCTTACCTCTCCGAGCTGCAGCCTCCCTCTTGATGCTCTCCCTGTGTGTTTCTCAGCCATTGAGCTCTCTGTCCTTGGTGATGTTTTCAATAGACGGAGCTTGGTCTTTTCCTGGCAGACCGCCCGAGACAACAAAATTCCGTTTTCCAGGAAGGAAGAGCAGCTCCAGGAGTTGTTATTTTCAGGTCACATGTAGAAGCTGTTTTCTTTGATTTTGGCCTTCCACAAAGCAAAAGCAGCTGGGAAAAGAAAAAATTAAAAGAAGGGAAAGCAAAGGTAAGGAAAGGGAAGGAGAGGAGAGGAGAGGAGAGGAGAGGAGAGGAGAGGAGAGGAG